>PIJE02001266.1:10000-17500 GCA_002895965.2 Coryphaenoides rupestris | reverse complement strand
CATGAGACACGAGACACGAGACACGAGACACGAGACATGAGACAGGAGACAGGAGACATGAGACAGGAGACATGAGACAGGAGACAGGAGACATGAGACAGGAGACAGGAGACAGGAGACATGAGACATGAGACAGGAGACAGGAGACAGGAGACACGAGACACGAGACACGAGACACGAGACACGAGACATGAGACATGAGACAGGAGACGGGTCCGTCAACGCAGGAGGGGAGGGAACAGTCTGCCAGCTTGTCTCACTGTGTCTTCGCTTTGTATATCCTCTCCTGCAGCGTCGTTGGATATCAATGGATGAGTGGCGAAGGATGAATTGGATTCACCTTTTTGTCAGTTTTTTTTCTCCAAAGAATGATCTGAGAGGACACGTGCTTTACAAGAGGAAAAAACTGCTGTTAGAGACATAGAGAGACACAGAGAGAGAGAGAGAGAGAGAGAGAGAGAGAGAGAGAGAGAGAGAGAGTTCAAGGCACTGATTTGAAGATTTTCTCAACAAGGATTCGTTCTTTTCTGACAGTTCCAGTGAGAGATCTCGAGGGTACGTCTCGTCTTGTCCGCGTAGCCGATCTTAACTTAATCTTAGTTCTATGGGCCTTAAGTGACTGACCGTGGATGAGTCGACATAACTTTATAACATTAAATAGTCCCGTGGCCGGCCTGGGACTTTTTTTTCGATGATGCAGTTGATGCATTTGCACCCATCGAAAAAATACCTGATAAACGTGTGTGTAGATATTTACTGTAGTATATTTGTATTTGTCTTCATAGCCCATCATCTGAGGAAGATGATGAGCAAGATCTGCTCATAACTACTGTATCTACCGTGTTCATGGAGTCCTATTTCATGCACATCACGCGTACTCCCACCATTCCCGTATTGTTTGGCGTCCCATATATCGCCAGCGCGTGTGTGTGTGTGTGTGTGTGTGTGTGTGTGTGTGTGTGAGTGGTGTCGAGTAAAGAGCTGGTAACGATGTGATAGACCAATCAGAGGCTCAAGGCAGGCAGGCAGGCAGGCAGGCAGGCAGGCAGGCAGGCAGGCAGGCAGGCAGGCAGGCAGGCGGATAGCAGAGCTCACTAAAGTGTAAATGTTCACACGCTGCTCGCTGGTGTGGCTGCGAGCTGAGCACCAGATGGGAGAAGCAGCCATGGGTGAACCAGCCCATTAAACGACACCACAACCGAACGTAACATTTAAAGTCCCATCTGCGTCCCGTCAGTCCCCCCCCCCCCCCCCCCCCCCCCCCCCCCCCCCCCCCCCCCCGGACACGCGTGTGTGTGTGTGTGTGTGTGTGTGTGTGTGTCTGTGTGTGTGTCTGTGTGTGTGTGTATGTGACATGACACATATTGACGCACCTGCTGAAGGAAGGTGGCGGCGTGTCGGGTTTGGGCCGGGTGGTGACACCGGCGGCTGCTCACGCCACCTGCCCCCCCCCTCGTGACCCCCTCCGTGACCCCACCCGCTCGCCCCCTCCGTGACCCCCTTCTCCCACGGTGACCCCCCTCCCCGTGGACCCCCCGTCCGTGACCCCCTCTCCCCGTGACCCCCCTCCGTTGACCCACCCTTCCCCGTGACCCCCCCCTAGCCTCCAATCTCCATGCATTGAGATGTTGTTTTTCTCTCTCTCTCCTCTCTCTTCTCCTCTCTCTCTCTCTCCTCTCTCTCTCTCTCTCTCCTCTCATCTCTCGTGTCTCTCTGGTCTTCCTCCTCTCTTCGTGGGAAGAACACCGTGAAGTCCATCATGGCCACTTTATTTGGCCGTGATGGACTCCTATAAGCTGCCCCTCCCCCTCCCCCGACCCCCGGCCCCCCCAAGACCCACCCCCACCCCCACACACACGACACACACACACACTCGCCTCTATATTGAGATGGTTGACTTGAGTTCCACGTTCAGATGCCTTTTAAATTGTACGCTTAAGAGGAAGAGGAATCGATGTACAGTATTCACACCCATTTGCGATGCACACCATTGCCTGCAAAATTGATGCATTTTTTTCAGCAATATTGCCGCCAGCGCCGTCCTAGGAGACGGGACACTGTACAATACTCTGATTTGCCAATTTTAAACTGAGTAATAAATATTTTATGTGAGAAAATGAACTTATTTATATATATCTTTCTTTTTCCCACACACACACCATTTTCCCATGCATGTCTAGACTGCAAGGGTCTGAAATAAACATTTTATTCCCGCTTAATTTATTTATTTATTCCCTTTTGTGTGCTATTAAAAGATCTCGTCATTGAAATGGTGTCTCTTCCACCCTCTCAACCTTGGGTACCTCAGCCGTGGGAGGATGTCTGACTCCGCCCCCCCCCCCCCTCCCCCCCATCTTATATATATATCATCTGAGGTCGCACAACAGCTGATTAGCATGGTGATTAGGCATTGGCGTGCTAATCATCGGCATCGGCCATATTTTATTCATACTACTGCTTGTTTTCCCCCCCCCCCCGCCGATGCAAAAACATGTGACCACCACCACCACCACCATCACACAGAGCATTTGTGTTGTTGTTGTTGTTGGTTGTTGTTGTTGTTGTTGTTTGCTGATGGTCTGCATGAGAACATGAGTCCGGATGGAGACTCATAGCCAATTAAGGGGAGAAGATCTGAAGGTAGAAAATCAGAATCAGAATCAGAAACAGCTTTATTGCTTTATGTGCTTTTGTGCAATTTGTGCAAATGAAGTCATGATCATCACCCGCCCCCCCCCCCCCTCCTCCTTGCTGATCGACGGAATTCAATAACCAAATAATCTCTCTCGCTGACTCTCCTTTCTTATACATCTCTCTCTCTCCCTCTCTCTCTCCATCCTCTCTTGTTCACACGCGGGGCGCTGGCGTGCTCAGCTAGAACGGATGAATTCAAGACGAATCTTCATTCGACTTATCCTTATACATCTCTCTCTCTCTCTCGCTCTCCATCCTCTCTTGTTCACAGACAATTCAAACAGACAAAACGGCACAAAAAGGACAATTGCCGTCTCTGTGAACAGTCGCGAGTTTAATCTGCATATGATAGTTCTGATTATGCCCCTAAATCGAAACGTAAATGTAAATATAATATCCAGTATGGCCACGATGCACACCAATATAACCAGTGCTTGTGTGTCTCGACGCTCTCCCCTGATTGAATATTGTTTGCACCAAAACAAACAACGTCACCTTCGCCGCTCCCTGTCTGCGTGACGCTCCGGCCTGTTGTCACCGTGACTCACGCGTCGCCGTAATGCCGCATAATTATCAATAAACAGCAAAACGGAAACAGAGACACGTCGTGTTAATAATAAACGCCGCGTGGATCAGATCAGCGGTAGATCAGATCAGATCAGATCAGATCAGTCAGGCCGGCGGTTGTGTCAGTCGAATAGTAATTAATTTCCGGGGGAAACACACAGCGTCTCGTACCCGGGATCTGACCCGCAGCCAACCCGTCTCTCCGGCCAGAGCCAACCAGACGTGTGTGTGTGTGTGTGTAGCCTGCTGGCCGCTCCCTGGAAGCTGGTGAAGTGGAGGAACCTCCTCCTCCTCCTCCTCCAGACTGCCTCCACGCTCCTGGGTTGTCTCTCGCTCCGCTCCCACTAACACTTATTTGTTTAGCGTGACCTAAATTGCTGTGAAGTGAACGCTGCAGCAGCTCTGCCTCGGCTCTCGCTCTCTCTCTCTCTCTCTATCTCTCTCCCTCTCTCTATTGTTTTCTCTGTCTCCCTCTCCCTCTCTCTGTCTCTTTCTCTGTCTGTCTCTGTCTCTCTCCCTCTTTCTCCCTCTCTCTGTCTCTTCTCTCTCTCTCTCTCTCTCTCTCTCTCTCTCTCTCTCTCTCTCTCTCTCTCTCTCTCTCTCTCTCTCTCTCTCTCTCTCTCTCTCTCTCTCTCTCTCTCTGTCTCTCTCTCTCTCTCTCTGTCTCTGTCTCTCTCTCTGTCTCTCTCTCTCTCTCTCTCTCTCTCTCTCTCTCTCTGTGTGTTTTGTCATGTCTTTATATTTGCCCGAGCCCCCCTCTCACATGCCCGCCACACACACACACACATACGCATGTCTGCAAATAGACACACAAATCCATGTTTTGCAAATCCATGAGTTCATGTTGTGCACCGCTTACGTACACACACACACACACACACACACACACACACACACACACACACACACACACACACACACACACACACACACAACACACACACACAAACACACACACACACACACACACACACACACACACACACACACAAACACACGCACACACACACACACTCACAATTTGTACGATAGACGGTGTGTACATGTGTGTGTGTTGCGTGGCAATAACCAGTGACTCAAATTGGCTAAAATATGTCATCAATGTGCAGCCAGAGATGCACCTGAAGATGAGATCAGATCGGATGGACTACACTCCAGGTCAGCAGTCTGACCACGCAGAGACCCACCCTGACCTATATTGTCGTGTTATCTCTCCTCTTCCTTTCAGACGGAAGAAAGGGTTTGGGTTAGCTGGCCAGACAGACAGACAGACAGACAGACAGACAGACAGACAGACAGACAGACAGACAGACAGACAGACAGACAGACAGACAGACAGACAGACAGACAGACAGACAGACAGACAGACACTCAGCATCCAGACACACAGCAGGAAGTGGATCGAGTAGATTTGGAGGGGGGAGGGGGGAGGGAGGGGGGGGGGGGGTGGGGGGGCGGGGTCTGTGTTGGTCTGTCCACACCACAGTCTGATGCCACAGCCAAATCTATGACCTCCATGATAATAGGTGTATATATATGGAGGGGGTGTCTCGAGGTGGAAGGGGTGGGGGGGAGGCAGGAGGGAGGGAGGGAGGTGGAGGAGATGTGGGGGTACTAAATCGCTTCAAAATTGTACATGTGTTGCTAGGCAACACCATAATCGCTCTCCTCTGACTCTCACTCGCTCTCTCTCTCTCTCTCTCTCTCTCTCTCTCTCTCTGTCTCTCTCTGTGTCTCTCTCTCTCGCTGACTCTCTTTTCTTATACATCTCTCTCTCTCTCGCTGACTCTCTTTTCTTATACATCTCTCTCTCTCTCTCTCTCTCCTCTCTCTCTCTTCTCTCTCTCTCTCTCTCTCTCTCTCTCTCTCACCTCTCTCTCTCTCTCTCTCTCTCTCTCTCTCTCTCCCTCTCTCTCTCTGCCTCTCCTCTCTCTCTCCCTCTCTCTCCCCTCTCTCCTCTCTCTCTCTCTCTCTCTCTCTCTCTCTCTCTCTCTCTCTCTCTCCTCTCTCTCTCTCTCTCTCTCTCTCTCTCTCTCTCTCCCTCTCTCTCTCTCTCTCTCTCTCTCTCCCTTCTCTCTCTCTCTCTCTCACTCCTTCTCTCTCTCTCTCTCTCTTCTCTCTCTCTCTGTCTCTCTCTCTCTCTTCTCTGCTTTGATGCCATCAAACAACCACGCTGCTAGCATGGGGGGGGGGGATGCTTAATGAACCTACAGAACGTCCGTTATTGGAGAAGAGGAAGCATTCTGGAGGCGCCGAGCAGCACATCAGGAGGCCACAGATGTGCTCGTACACCAACGGGTGGGGAGACTGGAGGATAAAACCAACGACAACAACAACAACAACAACAACAACAACAACAACAACAACAACAACAACCTAAAAGGAATACCTGCTCTTCATGCTCTTCAGTTTGAATCCAACGTTTAAATATTCTGTCAATAATCGCGCGAAACGATCATTGATTGAATGCATCGATTCCATTAGAACCTCACAAAACACAATTTTACTTCCATTACATTACATGACAGGATTAGTACATTTCCACATTGACATTGGAGTACAGTTCCAATCTGCATAAAAGCAGTTTAAATAAAAGCTTTTACGTTTGCAAACATATCTCTCCGTCTCCACAAAGTCATCATCTGAACACACACGTGAGGATATACAATATACAATTACTTGTGATTTATCTTTGTTTTCTATCAAGCTGACATGACATTTCTCACCTAAATATTGATAAAGATGTATTGATTTGGCATCAGCAATATGTATGTATGTAGGGCATATGTATTATCAACGTGGCCGTGTTGTATTTAGACGTGTGGATGCTTTGAAATGACGACACCGGCATGAAACAACCAGGAAGCATTAATGTTAGAATATCAGGAATAAAGTTACGACTCTATAAAGTGATATTGTTATCGCAGTAGTCCACCAAAAAACTCCTAGCAATCCTGCGAATACTGCTAATATCCATGAACACTAATCGATAATCGACATAAACAAACAAACAAAAAGAAATATATATAAGTAATACATCAATATATTGTTGTAACAGCCCCAGACACGCTATCGTTGACGATACATTAAATATAAATGCGATGCAATACGGCAATAGCTTTTGAAACCCCCACCCCTACACCATCATTGTTTTATCGACGGCGTTCGATGAAATTAAATCGTATATAAACAGTATAGCCGCCACCACCCAAAAAAAATAAAGGCCCAGTCTGTGTGTGAGCAGCGGTCGGCAGAGGAAAGCTCTCGTCCGCCCGGCGTGTGGAGAGAGAGAGAGGAGAGAGCGGAACAAAGACGTGAGATACAGAGGCTCCTTCTGACGGCAGCGCCCGGCCGGCTCCGCTAATCTCCTCCATTCAACCGTATCACTATGGAAACTGGATGGTCTCTCAACCCTCGCCGCCGAAACTTGCTGCCGCCGGCGACCGACGACCGATGACCGACGACCGACCACCGACGTCGGATCGAGGGTTGCGCGCCACGGAGCGACTCGACGCGTCACGTTTGTTAACTAATTAAATACAAATAATGAACATTCAATGAAATATCTGGAAAAAAAGGTTCTTCGTCGATGTTAACGACCTCTTTTAATCACCGATGACACAAACCACAGAGATTGAAACGGATGTCGTTGCTATATATATATAGAATTGTATTATTATTATATTCTATATTTTTGGAGCTTCCCTTGCCAACCGAAGACCCAACCTCTCCGTGTTTCATTTTTTCCCGCCTCAGGCAAAAAATTGAGGGAAAATATTTGTCATGGTTTCGTGGTTTAAAACGGTTTACCAGCTTCAAAGCTGGAGAAGCCACTGGTCCATCTCATCCACTATACTGTAGCCAACCCCCCCACCCCCCTCCCCTCTCTCCTCCCCTCCTCCCCTCCTCTCTCCTCCCTCCCCTCCCTCTCTCCCTCTCCTCTCTCCTCTCTCCTCTCTCCCTCTCTCCTCCTCTCCTCCTCTCCCCCTCTCCCCCTCTCCCCTTCCCCCTCTCCCCCATCTCTCCCCCTCTCCCTCTTCTCCTCCTCTCCTCTCTCCTCCTCTCCCCTCTCATCTCTCTCCATCCCTCCCTTCTCCCATGCTCTCTTCCAATCTCCCCCCCCTCTCTCCCATCTCCTCTCCTCCTCTCCTCCCTCCCATCTCCCCTCTCCCCTCCCTCTCTCCCCCTCTCCCCATCTTCCCCTCTCTCCCACCCCCCTCTCCCCCTCTCCATCCTCCT
>PIJE02001265.1:130142-143838 GCA_002895965.2 Coryphaenoides rupestris | reverse complement strand
TCACATTCACCCATTCATACACCGACGGCGGTGCCAACCATGCAAGGTAACAACCAACACGTCAGGAGCAGGTAGGGTTAGGTGGTGTCTTGCTCAGGGACACCTCGACACTTCGCTAGGAGGGGGAGGAGCCCGGGGATCGAACCAGCAACCTTCCTGTTGCCAGACAACCGCTCTTACCTCCTGAGCTACTGCCGCCCCTTCCAAGTTTTCTTAACACTGCCCAGAATCATCAGAGCATACTGCATCTTGGGCGTATAAAGCGTAGTTCTAATTCATCCTTGTCTCCCACGAGTAACTCTTGAGTTTCCTCATTAAAGCTATCGCATGCCTCCGCACAGCACAGAGCTCCATATAAAGGAAGACACAAAAAAAAGGGACATTCATGTTTGTTCTGGCTGCCTTTGCAAACACCTTTTCTTTTTTTTGTGTAATAACTTGAACAACTGGAGAACAATTTCACGTCGGTGGTCCATTTGTTCACACACACACACACACACACACACACACACACACACACACACACACACACACTGTGTATCTGGAGTCACACTGTAACACCCCACCCCACCACCAAGAAACACCGCCACCACCACCACTGCTGCTGCTGCTGAATCAACCATAACCATGGTGGAAGCCAGCTCTCACCTTTCCCCCCCCCCCCCCCCCCCCCCGCCCCTTGGAAAAAATAAATCTATTGTATTTTCCATTTCACCCGCTGATCATTACGGGGGCCCCTGTGCGGCCGGGGCTGATGTGTGTAAATTGAAAGTGTGATTTCTAAGAATACTTGCTGTGCTGGGCCGCGGCGAGCAGACGAACAGCAGAGTATATGATTGCCTTGTCCAGAATTCCTGGGCAAATGTGGAAAAGGGGATGTTCCGATTCCTATAAATAAGACTGTGGGGGGGTTGGGGGGGGGGGGTAATAATATTGGGCAAATGGTGTTTCCCCCCCCCGAAAGTTACGTAGGCCTCATTGGGCAGAGCGCTTGGAAAAGGACACCGCAGCCATTTTGCCTTTTTTATTGCGTCTCCGTACTCCGGGAAGCCAGGCGCCATCTCCCTCGCGGAGTTAATTGGGAAATAATGTCCGTGGAGTGTATCCCGCGGAGTGAGTTGGCTTTTTTTTTTTTTTTTTTTACTGACAGGCTGGGATAATAACATCGCCGAGTGGGAACGTATCGCCATATTATTTTTCCGGGGGAAACGAAAGAGACGGCGATTACCGATCATGAGTTTATTTAACATTCGGTTTACGGGGGGACGCGCCGGAGCGTGGGTTGGGGGGGGGGGGGGAGGGGTCGGTGGGGACTGCACCTCCACAGTGTCGACCCCTCTCTGTATGCAGTATATGCAAAACAAAATGGAGTCATGTTAGATGGGAGATGGAGGGGGGGGGGGGGGGTGGCGGTATGTTTCACTTGGCTACTTGGGAAAGCGGTGGCTGTCCGCTGGGATGGATGGGCTGTTGGCTGGTTCTTATCCGCGGATGGACGACGCCGCTCTCGTCTTGTGGTCCATCATCCCGGACGTCTCAAAGCTCAACACACTGCTCTGCCATGACATTAAACACAATACACTATTTTAATGTCCTTGTGTCTATATATTTGTGTATATATATTTCCTCTGTGAACCCCAGCACTAACTTTGTTTGCGTGTTTGCACATCTTGCCATTATTGATAGTACTTAGCATTGTTTAGCATATTGTAGTTTGTTAGATGTTGCTAATGTGCTCAGAATGGCACGTCTGCTCTTATCCCAGCTATTATGCAGCCCAGCAATTATGAAACTCGTTCTATTAGCCTCGTCACTATGAATGCTCGAAAACAGCTCTATTCTTGTCTTTATAAGTAAGTTTGTAAGTCGCTTTGGATAAGCGTCTGCCAAATGCACGAAATGGAAATGGAAATATATATGCAGAAGGCCTGCAAATATGCATTTAGACCATATTCGCCCCTCATATGTTGTCCGATAACGTTTTCAAATGACCCGTTGTTCTTGTTCTTGTCCCGTCAATCTTTTGACAGATCGACGGCCCAGACCAAGACTCTCCAGCATGTCCAGGATGAAGAATTTCTGATGTTCAGTGTTTCAGCAGGAAGTAAGTACACGGTATTGGCACCAGATGCGTGCACACGTGCAGCTATTTCATGTATTATAATTTTTTTTTGTAAAAGCCTGTTTGTGCAAGGTAACAACCAACACGTCAGGAGCAGTTAGGGTTAGGTGGTGTCTTGCTCAGGGACACCTCCACACTTAGCTAGGAGGCGGAGCCCGGGGATCGAACCAGCAACCTTCCTGTTGCCAGACAACCGCTCTTACCTCCTGAGGTACTGCCGCCCCCAATAGTACATTCGAAATAGCCAAAATGGAAACAACTTTAGTATAATCCTACTTGTACCGAGTGCTCTTTCTGACACCTAAGGGTGTGTTGTTGTTTTTTTAAAAATGGGCGATTTAATTGCAGAGCAGTGGAAAAACGCTCACCTCAGTATTTTCAGATTCTTCATTAAAGTACGCCAGACCCACATAGTCTTCTTCTGAAATTTAGAATGTAAATTTATCAAGGTTTTAGAATACGCACACACATTAACAAACATCCGTCTCGAGGGTCTGCGGTCCAAGCCACATGTTTTATTCAATACTGACCTCATTTTTTTTTTTCTGAACAAAATACTGAAACAATGGAGTTGTACTTGGGAGAGATAGGGAATGTAATCAAGGTAGCGCACACACGGCCAAACCCTTTGGCAACGCAAACCCAGAGTCCTCCTGGCCTTTTGTACCGGGACACTTCCAAACATGAGTCACGTCGGAATGGAAAAATCACTGACCAAATACATCTTGGATCAGCGAGTACAAAAACGCCACGGTTTTTGGCGCAACAATTGAAATTACCCATGTATGAAAATTGTCCATTTCAGATGTAAATGTGTTGAAATGGAGCCAAGTGTAGCATTGTACAAAATCGTGTCTTCTCTAGCAAGAGCGAAACCAAATATTCTATTACTGATTTAATATCTATTTCTCATTCCTGTTGGTCTCATTTCTCATTCCTGTTGGTCTTTTTTACTGTAAATATTGTAAATATTCTGATTCTGATCCCTCCAATTCATGTTATCTATGGTATTATTTTGCACATTCCGGTGAGCATCGTCACTTTTCACTTAATTTGAACTTTAATCCACATCCTGTATGTGTATGTGACAAATGATCTTGAATATTGAATCTTGATTGTGGGTTTTGCTTTCAGTCTAACACTAAATATATATATATATATATATATATATATACACTATATACAGCGTTCTGTACTGACACTTTTATCCAAGGCATCATCCAACAACAACAACAACAACAGTGCATACATTTGTAAGCACGGGTTCCCCCCAGCGGGAATCAAAGCTCTGCTCGTCCTCTCACGTTGTTGACGCCGTGCTCCAGCGGTCGTGGGCTACCACGCCAACACGCCATCCTCCACCCGTCGTTCACCGGGGCGCCACGGTTACGGCTACACCGCCTCACACGTCTTATGATTTCTACGTCGTGCGTGCGTGTGTGTGTGTGGGAAGCGCATCGTAAAAACGGAACGGAAACAGGAAACAGAAACACTGTGGGCAAAACTGCAGCGGAGCGCGTAACCTTGCGCTGAACTGGAGCGGGTCACACACACACACACACACACACACACACACACACACACACACACACACACACACACACACTCAGCTCTCCTTCAGTGCACTCCAGAAGACCTGAGGCCACATGTTATTCTCCAGCCACCGCCATGCAAGCCTTTCGCTTTACAAGATGGTTGCTTGTATAACCACAGAATAAATCTCTTCCGCGCCCCGCAGGGCTTTCTGGAACATGCTTCTTCTTCCTCTCCTCCTCCCTCCTCCTCCTCCTCTTCCTCCTGCCCTTGATTAAACTTTAAAATGAGATTTCCTGACTTCCCCCCCACATGGGGCAAACACAGACTCAAGCAGACTTCGCATTAATTTGGATACGGGGTAAGGGTGCATGCAAGGTACCCTAGAAATGTGTTTTATTCCAATATTCAAACCCCACTGTATGTCATGTAGGATCCACATTCCCCGTAGCCGTACATATATTGTTTGATGAGGCAAAATACAGAAGTTGATACTGATAGGTTTGCTCCTATATACGAGTATAAGAGAATGGATATCCAGTGTATACGTGAGAAATGAAAACGAACTCAAAATCCCAGAGTAATGGTAGCCATGCGAAAGGCATTACGTTCTGTGGGAGAGCGACCTCCGCGTAATGACTTTATTCGATGATTAACCCTCAGAGTCTAGTATCACAGCCGAGGTCCTCGGGCCAACGCCGCTTCCTGTTGGGGTCGGCAACACAGGAAGTGACCCCCAGGAGTGCTTGTTGTTGAATTCGTCCGACGGCGCTCGAGTACGCGACACGGCTAACACGATATGTGCGTGTCGTGTCCAAGGATCACGCTCAGATGGACGCCGACACGACCCCATGGCGAGACTCACAACAGAGACGCCGTATTTAAGGGCCACGCACACACACACTCACGTGGCAGGCTTATGAGAACAGTGTGTGTGTGCACGGCGCTGGCAAGACGGGGATACATGAATACACACACACACGCACGCACGCGCACACGCGCACACGCACACACGTGTACATTCACTAACACTAGAAACAATCACTTTGCGTTGAGATTAGTTCATGTTTGTTTAACTCGAGGGCCCCCACTGACCTCTGGTCCCTCTGGGCCCCCCCCCCCCGAACAAGCCCATTCAGGAAATCTATCCCTGCACATGAACGGTGCATCAGTCAAAGAACTGAACCCCCCCCCACCCCCAAAAAAAATGAATCAATTAATCAATTACTCAACCCCAACCACCATGATCTGGGATCTCATCTCCCAGCTACTTCTGTTTGCCGGGTGACAAAAAAAATCGACAAAAATCGTACCCCAACTCCGTCATACGATGGAGTTGGCGGAGATTTAGATTTATCGTCCGCGCTGAGGGGGCGACCACCGCGGCCGTTTTGTTTCCACGCGCGCGTATCCCCCCCTCCCCACGAATGCGGATAGGTAGAGATGAGGTTGAAAAGAGGTGAAGTTCCCCTTTTAAGCTCATAAATGCGACGGCTGGCTTCCAAAGCAAACATGATTGCCCGTCCTCTCCTCCTCCTCCTCCTCACCCCTCACCCTCCACACCCCTCATCCCTCACCCCCCGCAGAACAGCCCAGGGCCTGCCAGGAGGGAAGACATCGATTATTTAGCCGACAAGATGGACTCGGTGAGCCATAGAGTCAACATATAGCGGTGAGGGCCCTCCGACTGAACAGAACCACCGGGTTGACGTCATCACCGCGGGGCCCCTAGGAGTGTCGAGAACTCCCGAGTCCCCCCCCCCTCTCTTACAGGGTTTTTAAACACCGCTATAAACCACCCAGACAATTAAATCACAATGTTTGTTGGCGTCGGTTTAAAGGGCCTCCCTGAGGAAAACATTTGGTTGGACAATGAAGTCGTTGTCTTCTGTGTTTAAGTGAATCTTGTTCCTCTGAGCTCATTCAAAATGTGGAACGCGTACAATTAAACAGCAATTACTTAATTTTTTTGTACACTGGGACAAACAAAACGTAGAACGTATCCGTGTGCTAACGTGCGCGTGGTAAAATAGATTTGTACGTTATGATTAGTGTTGGAGGTACACAGAACATTGACGTTAAAGAGACAAGCAATGTAGTTTACACAACAGTTTATTCATATTGTATAGTTAGGGGGGTGTTCTGCATATTGTTGTATTTATTTTAATGTATTTTGTTATTATTAAATTCAATTCAATTCAATTATTAAATTATTCATGTTGGTGATAGCTATTATTTGGATATTTAGAATATGCATATGTTGTATATACAGTATATATAGTAATTATTAGTCATTATTATTATTATTGTATTGTATTATTGTACATATTTTTTAAGGAAATGTTATGTTTATATTTACTGTAGTTTTATGTATAGGCTTTACCCCTCATAATGGTTTGGTCCAATTACCGTTTTGGCTATAGCCTTACATTATGCTCTCATTCTGGGGTTGGGGGGGGGGGCGGTGTGAACCCAGCATAAGAGAATATATAAAGTATTGATTGGAGTTCTCCTTTGGTACGTTTCTCATTGGCCTCTTTGGCCGCTCGGGCGATCTCACACTGAACCTAAGATGGAACCCCCTTGTTGTTGTTGTTGTTGTTGTTGTCCTGCTGTGGTATGAGGTCCTACGAGGATGCAGCTAATATGTGACAGAGTTGATCTACAGTGACTTGAAGACATAAGACTCATATTAAACTGCAATGATGTCTGTGTGAGTGTGTGTGTGTGTGTGTGTGTGTGTGTGTGTGTGTGTGTGTGTGTGTGTGTGTGTGTTCGGTGGCTGGTTCAAGCGGCCTCACCTGCTCCGAGTTGGAGAATCTAAGACACCAACACGTCTCGTCTCATATCACGATGTCGCTGTATTATTGCCCAGCCCACGTCCTGTTCCCAGGTTTTATTTGTTATTTTCCAAAGACACGCGTGAGACTAATTGATCCCCGCAGATGCCAGACAGGGCAATAGGTCATAAAGATGAGCCACTTTGCTCTCTCTCTCTCTCTCTGTCTCTCTCTCTCTCACCTTCTCCTTCCTCAAAGTGCCGTCAGCAACAGCCATGAAGAAAATAATTTGAGGCCATATATCTTAGCAGGCGGCCATTTTTGTCATCTTAAGTGGACTTTTTTTTTTTTTTTGCGAGAAGGAAGTGACCCGCGGCTCTCCAGACATGAGACATTATTTTTTTTGTACCTCTCCGCTGTTAGGAGCGTACGACACACGACAAGAGGAGCTATTCGAGTCTGTGCTTCATATTGGTCGACAATAATCTTTTTTTTCTCCGACAAGTAATAGGCTTTTTCACCGCTTTTCTAGTGACATGAATGCTTTTGGGTAAAATGCGGCATCCTGCATATCGGGATGATGTGGACTGAAATCAAATTTATACCCACACATATATTTTTATTAAATGTTAGATCCACCGCGAGGCAAGTTGGTCTCAATCATGACTCTGGTGTGGTGCGGTGTGGTGGTTGTAGATTCGGGGACTCGACAAGGCGCGGGCAACATAGTTTTGCAGTTTGAAGTTGAAATAAATTCAACCTAAGGGTTTAGTGAGTTTTGTGTTCCGCGCTTAAGCTCCGCGGCGGCAGATACAGATCAGACTGCCTCCTTATCAGAGTTTTATGCGAAAACTTAATTTTCTTTTTTTTTGGGGGGGGGGTGGTGTGGGGGGGCTACTGATAAGCTCTTGAGTGTCTGAGATCACTTTAAGATGGAGAAGGGAAGAGTGGCAGCGCACACACACACACACACACACACACACACTCATACATGCAGACACAGATGCACACATGTATACCAGCACACAACACACTCATACATGTACAGTATGCAGACACATACGCACAACCACACACATGCTTGCATGCATAATCACATAGATACATGCCACACACACACACAAACACACACACACACACACACACACGCAGACACATACGAACACATGTATACCAGCATACAGACACACATATACATGTATGCAGACTGTGGCAAACCCAGAGAGGATCAGCACCAGGGACAGCGCTCCAAGCCGCCTCACGGCCAGGTAGTGGGCGGAGTTTACCGACTCTTCGGCCCCTCCCTCCCGAGCCACAGGGATCACAGCTGTCACCACTTGGCTCATCGGAGGGCCAGGTAGAGACAGCTGAGAGACATGAGACAATCAGGAGGAACCCGGCTATAAAAGCTGTGGGGTTTACTCCGAAGGGGGTGAGGTGAGCTAACATGTATTGTATTGCCGAGAGCTAACCTTGTGGATGTTCTATGCCCACGGCCAGGCCTGACGCCCTACCCCGCGGAGCACGGCTGGCCGGGAAGAGGAGCCCCGAGCAAGGAGGACTCCTATCTACAATATATATATCGTTTGGATTATAATTGCCTACGTTTTCTTTCTGTTGGCTGGAAAAACGCCCCATATGTCCTTAGTGGTCTATGCGTCCCACCTCTGACTCTCCGTGGTTGCCACATATGGTGGAGAATGCGGGCAACTTGAGTCCACCGCCTGACGCATAGACAACTAACCAAGATGGACACAGCGGTAGCCCTGCTGCTACAAGCCCAGACCCAACAGGCCCAGGGGATGGCCGACATGCAGGAGGGGCTCGCCAAACTGACGGCCCAGCATGCCCTGTCCGGGCCCGTGCCGCGACCCGGGGCCCGCCATGCTCTTAACGAAGCTGACCCCCCAGGACGATGTCGAGGCATTCCTGGAGCTGTTTGAGTGCACGGCCGAGAGGGAGAGGTGGCCCCGGACGGAGTGGGTGCACATCCTCCCGCCGTTTCTGAGCGGGGAAGTGCAGCGCGCCTGCCAAGACCTCGGACGGCGACAACTACACCACCCTGAAGGAGGCCCATGCTGGCCCAGTACAGGTATAACTTGCCGGTGAGAGCCCAACAGTACCATGCCTGGGACTTTGACCACCAGGGGCGGTCCGCAGCCAGGTAACCGGGTGGTGCGGCTGACCCAATGCTGGCTCTCGATCGGCTCATGATGGACGCGCTGCATTCGAGCCCTCCCCCCGGCAGCAAAGAGACAAGCGGCGCTGCAATCAACCCGGACTCGGTCGACGCGCTGATCCACAATGCTCGAGAACTCCAGGTGACAGAGCAGATGATGGCCGGACCCAATCCCACCCGACACCGGGGATCCCGCCGCCGGCACCAGGGGGCTCGGGTAGAGCGAGGGCGAAATACGCCTGTGCAGCCCAGCCTCCCGAAGCGCCTCCTCCCAGTCCCCTCTTCGGAGGCGGAGCCCCAGACATCCCCGACCCCTCCTGCTCTCCTCGGATGGCCAGGGGGCGACCAGTGGCCCTGCCTTCCCCCACTCCGGCAGGGACAGCTCCCCGCTAACCGAGTTCTCCGAGTTCCCCCTCCCGGCGGAGGCGAGGTGGCGCGAGGGAGGGGCAGTTCGCAACGGCGCAGCTAGAGGACGCCAACCTGAAGCACGCCTGGGCCAATGTACAGGCCCATGACGGGGTCCCCCTTGAGCCGGTGCAGTCCAACCCCATACTTTGCGACCAGACACCACATGTTATATCGAGTCATTCAACACCAGGGGGAGGAGGTGGAACAATTGTTAGTCCCCAAGACTTAAGTATTGTTTATGGCCCACAGTCACCTCCTTGGTGCCCACTTGGGCGTGGACAAGACGAGAGACCGGGTCCTGGCCCGCTTCCACTGGCCGGGAGTCACCTGAGACATTGTGGACTACTGCCGGCGATGCGGCGGAGTGCCAGCTCACGGGCCCCCCCGACCCAACTTCCGCAACCGCCTCATCCCCCTGTCCATCCTCGACATCCCATTTGAGAGGTAGCTATGGACATTATGGGACCGCTACCCAAAACCAGCCGTGGCCATCGCTACATTTTAGTGATCCTGGATTATGCCAACCGCTATCCAGAGGCCCTGCCCCTAGCGCGCCGCCACGCCAAGGCAGTAGCCAGAGAACTGGTCCTTCTGTTCGGTCTGGGTGGGTATTGCACGGGAGGTTTTAATTGACCAAGGGTCTTGTTTTATGTTGTCGGTTTTAAAGGAAATGCTACGTCTCCTCCGTGTTAAGCAGCTACGGACGTCGGTATATTCCACCCCCAGACGGATGGCCTAGTGGAGCTTTTTCAACAAAAACGCTGAAACAGATGCTGCGGAAGGTCACCGACACTGACGTGCGCAATTGGGACCAGCTACGTCCTCTTTGCGATCCGGGAGTGTTACGTTCCCGCTCCTGCATGAGTGTGTCCTTGTTGTGTTTTGTTTTGCCTTCTGTTTCTCCCCTCTCCTATCATTCTGCATTCAGGTGTCCGTCAGGTGATTGGCCATTCGTCCCCCGTCACTCCCCACCACTAATCTGTTCCTGTCCAATCAGAGGGCGGTCCGTGCCTTTAAAAGCCCCGCCTGTCTTCCCTCCAGGGCGGACCGTTTTTGTGTGTTTCCTGTCCGCTCGGTTCGCGGTTGCATTGTTTGCTCGTGTGTTGTCTGCATCGCGAGATCGTTTGTAAAGATCACAGTTACGATTTGTTTAACCCCCAGTTTCGCTCGTATGCTTTTTGTTATGTATTATTCTGTTAGTTTGTCTGTAAGTTGTACGCCACAGGGGCAAGGTGAATAGGTAAGAGACCCATGGGTTTACATTTGCATCACGTAGCCTTACCTCTGTTACTATTCACCAGGTTAGGAGTGGGTGCCACCCTCTGTATTTATTAGTATAGTGTAGCTTAGATTTTGCTTTGCCTTGTTAGTATAGATTACTATTGCACTAGTTTAGGAGATCACTTTTGGTTTATGATTGCTTTACTTGGGCACCGCTCATTGTTCCCTTTCCCCTTGGCGTGTGTTTTGTATTAGTCCTTGGTATTTGCCCTGAGCAAATAAAGTATTGTTTTTACGCTTAAGTTGGGTTGTAGCGTGCTTGCTTCCTCACTTCCTACAATAAGTTTGGTGCGCATAGTTTTGTTGCGACTCCTCTACACCCCCCCTAGACGTAGACGAGCTATATACATCTAAGAGCCGTAACAGGGAGGTACCACAGGCATCCACCGGTTTCTCCCCGTTTGAGCTGCTGTACGGAGCGGAGACCCCGAGGGCTATTGGACGTAGCCAAAGAGGCCTGGGAGAGCCAGCCTTCCCCACATCGCACGTCATCGAGCATCTGGAGACCATGCAGCAACGGATGCGGCAGGTCTGGCCCATCGTGAGGGAACACCTCCAGCGAGCACAGCAAGCCCAGGCCAGGGTCTACAACTGCGGTGCCCGCCTGCGCACCTTTCAAGCGGGTGAGCTCATCCTGGTTTTAGTTCTCACAGCGGACTGCAAGTTCCTCACTAGGTGGCAGGGGCCATATGAGGTGGTCAGTCGACTGGGCGAGGTAAATTACCGGGTCTGCCAGCCAGGCCGGCGGAAGCCCACCCAGGTCTACCACGTCAACCTGCTAAAGGCATGGCGGCGCTCGGAGGAGCCACCCCCCGTGCTAACCGCCCTGGTGAGCGCACCCCCCCGTCCCGGAGGTTCCCCTGGGCGAACAACTGGGCCCGAGAGAACGGCAGGAGCTCACGGAGCTCATACAACAAAACACCGAGGTGTTCTCCGAGCTCCCAGGGAGGACAACCGCGGCGAGCCATGACATCCGCACCCCTCCTGGCCAGCGAGTCTGCCTACGACTGTACCGCATCCCAGAGGCTCGACGAGACGCCATCCGCCAGGAGGTAAAGGTAATGTTGGAGCTAGGGGTCATCGAAGAATCGCTTAGTCCGTGGTCCAGCCCGATAGTGTTAGTCCCGAAGCCAGACGGGTCGCTCCGGTTCTGCAACGATTTTCGAAAACTGAATGAAATATCGATGTTCGATGCCTATCCCATGCCCCGAGTGGACGAGCTCCTGGAGCGGTTCGGTCCGGCTCGGTTCGTATCCACACTAGATCTGACCAAGGGATACTGGCAGGTGCCGCTGACCCCCAGAGCCAAGGAAAAGACCGCCTTCGCCACACCGGTCGGGCTATTCCAATACATGGTCTTACCATTCGGGGTCCATGGGGCGCCCGCCACATTCCAGCGGCTGATGGATCGGGTCCTCCGACCTCACCGGGACTACGCAGCAGCCTACATTGACGACATCGTCATCCACAGTGCTGACTGGGAGACACCTGCGGCACCTCAAGGCGGTCCTCCGGGCTCTCCGAGCCGCCGGCCTCACAGCCAACCCCCGGAAGTGCAAGCTTGGCCTGGAAGAGGCCTCCTACCTGGTGTACAAGGTCGGCCGAGGCTGTGTGCGGCCGCAGGACCAGAAGGTCGAGGCCATCGCCAACTGGCCCACCCTCCGCACCAAGAAGCAGGTCAGGTCCTTCCTGGGTCTGGTAGGGTACTACCAGCAGTTCATCCTGCGGTTCGCCAACTGACAAAGAAGGCGCTGCCGGAGACGGTGACCTGGAACACCGACGCATCCTTCGCTCACCTCAGGCAAGCTTTGTGCAGCGAGCCTGTGTTGATCACCCCTGCATTTAACCTACCCTTTGTTGTGCACACAGATGCTTCGGAGGTGGGGCTCGGCGCCGTACTGTCCCAGGTGCGGGGAGGCGAAGAACACCCGGTTACGTACGTGAGCAGGAAATTCCTTCCCCACGAGAGGGCGTACTCCACAGTGGAGAAGGAGGCGTTGGCCATCAAGTGGGCCCTGGGGAAGCTGAGGTACTACCTCCTCGGCCGGCGGTTCCGCCTGGTGACCGACCACGCCCCGCTCCAGTGGATGGCCACGGCCAAGGACACCAACGCGAGGGTGACGCGCTGCTTCCTGGAACTCCAGGACTACAACTTCCGGGTCGAGCACCGCCCTGGCCGGGAACACGCCAACGCCGATGCGCTGTCCGGGCGGGACGGGAGCTGTTGGGCCGGGATTGGTGACCCCGGCTTTAGTCTGAGTGGGGTGGTGTGTGGCAAACCCGGAGAGGATCAGCACCAGGGACATCGCTCCAAGCCGCCTCATGGCCATGTAGTGGGCGGAGTTACCGAGGGCTATTGGACGTAGCCAAAGAGGCCTGGGAGAGCCAGCCTTCCCCACATCGCACCGTCATCGAGCATCTGGAGACCATGCAGCACCAGGGACAGCGCTCCAAGCCACCTCACGGCCAGGTAGTGGGCGGAGTTTACAGACTCTTCGGCTCCGAGCCACAGGGAGCACAGCTGTCACCACTTGGCTCATCGGAGGGCCAGGTAGAGACAGCTGAGAGACATGAGACAATCAGGAGGAACCCGGCTATAAAAGCCACAGGGTTTCCTCTAAGGGGGGGGAATGCGCAGACATGTATGCGATTGCTGAGGACTAACCGTCTTTATGCTTTGTGCCCACGGCCAGGCCTGAAGACCGACCCCGCGGAGCACGGCTACCCGGGAAGAGGAGTCCCGAACCGGGAGGACTCCTATATACAGTATACATTTCGTTTGGATGATAATTGCCTACGTATGCAGAGCCTAAACAGACTATGTGTCCGTAGTTTTCTATGCGTCCCACCTCTGACTCTCCGTCGTTGCCACAACACACACACGCACACACACACACACACACACGCATGCATGCATAATCACATAGATACATGCCACACACACACACACACACACACACACATACATATATGCAGACACGCATACACGCGCATTCATGCATGCATACACACAGACACATACTGTACATGCCTTCTAACGGTTCAAACTAATGTATTTCTTTTTCAAATATACAGGTTGTGTTTGTTTCTGCATGTGTGTGTGTGTGTGTGTGCCTGTGTGTGTGTGTGTTTGTGTGCATGCATGCATGCGTGTGTGTGTGCGTGCGGGCGTTAACAGCCGCTGTCAATCGCTACAAAGGCCATTATCAGAACAACGTCCACGCGTCAACACGGGGCGTACACACGAGATGTGATGGATAATGCGAGCGGGCTCATTATTTTCACACAAACGCACGCCTTTCCCTCTCCGTCTCGTCGGCTTAAACGTTTGCCACAGTCTGCCTCCTGCCAGTCCCCCCCATCCCCCCTAGACTCGCGTTTAGCAAATAAATA
>PIJE02001265.1:117642-125142 GCA_002895965.2 Coryphaenoides rupestris | reverse complement strand
GGTCAGGGTTCACGACGACGGAACATGGCCCCCCGCGCCGCTCACGCATGTTGCTTCACGAGTGTTCCGCTTGTCGCTTCTTCTTCTTTTTCCCGTTTTTGTTGTTGTTGTTGTTGTTTGTTGTTGTTGCTGTTGTGTTGTTTTTTTTAACCTCATCAGTGCATCAGCTGTTGTGTTCCCTCCCTCCTTGTGTCCTCGTGGTTACGGGCTTTCCCGAACTAAAAGGTTTCCCGTTGCAGTGTAAGTGAGGAGAACTTCGCCGAGTCGTCAATTTTCCACGTCGATTTTATTTCTATCACACTTAATCACAGTCTCAATGTCATAATCACTTGGCCCATAATAATCTCGCTTGTAAAGCCCTTTGAGACCGTACTGTGATTAAGGGCTATACAAATAAAATGTACTTGACTCAAAGGGCTTTACGGGCCATATATTGTCTCACACCCCCTTAGCCCTAGCCCTCCAAACGGCGAGAGAAAAAAACCCCCGCACTTAATTAACAAGGAACGAAATCTTGAGAACTACTTCCAGCCAGGGATGGTTCGTAGCGGAGAGCAACGGGTGTCATCGTGGACATACAGAACACGAAGCACACATTTCAAGTACGAATACGGAATTAAATATTAATATTGTCCAGGGTGATGAGATGGGGTGCTGGCTGGTAGCCGTCAGGCGAGGCGGGGTGGGGTGGCCAGTCGTGATCACGGCAACACACTGGAAACGGTGGTGGTGGTGGTGGTGGTGGTGGACAGGGAACTCCATGCAACACCTTAGCTTCATTTAATGTCACTTTGCCTGTTGGTTAGTTTTCAGAATATCTGAATGAGGGGGAAATGGATCATTCAGATCACGCAGAGATTCATCGGTGATTCGTGACGTACGGACATGAAGTCTTTTTGAGCGAGAAACACACAACACATTTCCCCATTGAATCTCGTCCGCTCATAAACAACCCAGTGAGCGGTCCGCGGCGGCTCGGAATTCATCCGTTTGCTCACGGGGGCAACGACGCGACGACGACGTTTCATTACCGCTTCTCGCGCGTAACTTCCCGCTCCAAAATAATGTTTATATCTTATAACGCGGGGCGTCGTAAAAAAAGGGCCGCGATGCAGATGTTAGCGCGCCCGCCGAGATGATCGTCGCCTCACAGCAGGTGGACCGCCGCTTGCCGCCGACTCCGGAAATTGAAGTCATTACACCTCCGTCTCGTGATTTGTGTTTGTTTGTTTGTTTGTTTAAAAGGCGCCCGTGACGTCCCGTTCCAGCTGAACTGTGGATGGCTGATCTGCCTTGATGGTTTTTTCACCGAGCCTTTGTTTATGAATCACATTATTCGTACAATGTTTTGGCATTTGAAGTGTTCATCAATCTGGCAACAATTTCGGCCCATACATTATACATAGACGTACTCCACACATTTCTTAAGGAATTCTGATGATTAAAATTCCAACAAATACTTATGACTATTTAGTAACTTAATCAGATGCTCATCTAAAGTGATGTGCAGTGAATTCAGATACAGATTCCGCAGTTATTTGGAATGGGTGGTAGGCTTGTTATTGCTCAAGTGTGCGTACCGGAAGTCAAGTCAAAGTTTACTATAGCTTTACCCAATATCACAAGGTAAATAACATTAGCAAAATGTATAAAATGAAGTAAACTATGTATAGAATGATATAAACAAGATATTTAAAATCCAACAATGCATAATATATACAGTACATGCAGCTCCTGTACATTATAACCTGGATACACAGTGACAATGGTAGTAACCAATCTAGTATATATTGGCTGAGCTTTGCCATCCTGCCCTCATACTAGCACGTCCAAATAATTACCGCAATAGTGCGTCTGCTCACCGACAAAATGACCGGGAATTCCTGCCTGGCAAATCCCCCTGAACCTTAAACCTATACTCCATAATGCATGGACAGACCTCCTCCTCCTCCTCCTCCTCCTCCTCCTCCTCCTCCTCCTCCTCCTCCTCCTCACCACCATATGAACTGATTTGCCTGGAAGCCTAACCCTTGTCTTTCGTATTGTAATCTCGCTACTGCGTCAGCTTCCGTTCCATCAGACAAGGTCAACGTACTTTCATATCCGTTCAAAACAAAGAGCCAAAGTCAGCCGAGTGCGTTACGTGTGTGTGTGTGTGTGTGTGTGTGTGTGCGTGTGGTGGTGGAGCCGCGTCCGTTGTTGCCGTGTTGCCACCGTCGGTTCACGGCGCACAATGGATGGCCGCTCCATCGCCAGACCTACCCCATTATTTGAGCCTAATTGATCTGAGGGATGATTGTGGTTATTAATAATCTCTTTGTTGATGTATTATGTAGTGACCTGTGAGCTGCGGGGCGGTGCCGCTCCGCATAATTGTCACGGCGTGTTCAAATTCCCTTGACCCCGATTCAGAGGTCGAACCTGAGGATTTTTTTTTTCCCATCCTTCCGTGAAGCTGACGATTTGGTTAAGGAGGGGAGATTCTGTCATTTCATTTCAATTTCAATTTTCCTTTTTATCCTCGCGAGGATGACCGAATCGAATCAAAAAGGTTCAAACCCACTGCGGTGGCGCGGGGGGGGGGGCAAATTCTTTTCTTTTCACCGTGACCTCTTAGGAGTTGGAGGACATCATTATTCCAGGAACTCTCTTCTAAATTATATCCTGCCACCGCCGCTAAACGCATTTTCCTCAAGTCGTAAAATGCTATGCTATGTGTAATTGCTATCATAGTCTGAGAGCCATTTTATTTGAAGAGCCTTAATTATACAGCTCATTGCAACTTTCTTTCTTTTTTTTTTTTTCCCGGTCCACGGTTATTTGATGCAACACGCGCGGGTGAACGCTCTGTACTGCCGGTAATAAAGTGTGTCACACAAATTTAAGCAATCAAACCGAGCCCTGAGCCCAAAATCTGAACAATTATAATCAGCGTGTGGCGTATACTTATAGGGGGCGTGTCCGAGTGTCGTGGGTGGCGGTGGTGCCGGCCGGAGGAGGGAGGGGGTGGGGGGTGGGGGGTAAGTAAACAACTTCTGACTCATTTAGTATTTTATTTTTCCCATAAATATCGTAAATGGCGGCGACGTTCGTAAAAGAGAACAGTCGGAGCGTGGACGTTGGCGGCAAACTACCGGGTTCGAAACTAAGCCGAGCTCTCTCACAGCGGGCCCATGGACAACGACATGGGGGGGGGGCATCATGGCGGCTTCAACCCCCCCGATAACGCGCTGACCGCACAGGCGACACGCCTCCTAGCCACCCCAGGGTTCGATTCCCGTGCTACATGTCACTCCCTCCTTCTCTCTCTCTCTCTCTCTCTCTCTCTCTCTCTCTCTCTCTCTCTTTCAACCCACTCTCCTGTCATCCATGAAGGCATAAAAAAGCCCCAGAAAAAGAATTAGATTTAAAAAAAATAAAGAAAAAGTTGGTGACCGTTGGTTACCGTTCGCCGTTTCCCCCCGGGGTCCTCTGAGGTTGAGGTTGGCCCTACGGCCTTCTCCTCCTCCCATTACGTCAGTGTGTCCAGTGGCCCCGTCCCAGGGCCAAGTCCGGGGGACACTGCGGTTCAGGGGCCCTCTCGCCCTCCACCCCATTCCCCCACCCCCACCCCCGCTCCCCCCCCCTCCCCCGTCCTCCTCCTCCCTGTATAAGTGCCATGATGTCAGTGTAATCATATTGTTTGTATAGTAACCGCGTCTGTCTGTGAGAACCCTAACCGCACGGTCCCCGTATGGAACGCATGATGTGTGTGAGGGAATGAATGATGCCATGCGTCGACCTCAACACCCCCCCCCCCCCTCCCCCCCGGACCTCCCCTTCCTCCCCCCTCCACCACCACCCCCACACCGTGTCCCCTGCCAGCGCTGGGCCCCCGTCGGTTTGCCGCAGAGTCGCGAGTTTGACACTCTCTCCATCAAGCCGTCATCGTCGCCGCCACCGCTGCCACCGCCGCCGCCGCCACTGCCCGTGAGCTCTTGAGCAAAGTCGGTAGGTGTTTCATTTCACTCGGGAACGAGCGGTTAATTCCTAATTCCAGGCCCACCCGTACGTATGCATGCACACACACACATGCACACACACACACACACGAAGAAACCAGGATGTTCACACTTTTGTATTATTCTTTTATAAAAAGAATGGTGGGAAAAACAGGAATTTGCGTGAAAACGGAAAATAAATTCACATAACAGCCCAGGTTTTTGCTGCGGGGTGTTTTTTTTGCAATTCTTTTCTTTTTTCTACATGTTGTTCTGACACTCGGGGGGGGGGGGGGGCTTACGCAACACATCGCAGCCGTCGGAGCTGTTTTGTCACTTATGAGGAAAAAAAACCAACAAAAAAAACCTCAAGACAAACAGTTGTGCAGGAGCGACGCCGTTTCATTACGATGGTTTATCGGCTCAATAACAAGCACCGTCACCTCCACTCTCCCTCCCTCCACCTCCACCACCACCTCCACCTACGTCTCCGCCTCCGCCGTCCCCCTGGGCGCCCCCCCCCCCCTCACCTCCCCACCTACCCCAGCTTCCTTCGCTGTGTTAAATGTCCCCTTGGTTTGCTCTGGTCGCCCTCCCGCAACGTAAAAAACAATCCATTAAAAATGAACGAGGAGGAATGAGCAGCAATGCCGATGCGTGAAACAAAATGGCGGCGGCTGTCCGTCCCGTGAGTGACGGCTCGCACGCGATAGCGACGTCGCGAGCGCAGCGGGAATCAACAGACACCATTGTTCCTGTTCTGCGCTGCACTGTAGTAATCCTTATTGTGTTGCGGTCGGGTTGGCTTCACACCAGTGAGGCCTTTTTCAGCGTTTGACGGCAAACATGTCGTCTTTGCCGGCCCTGCGGGCGGCAGTAGCTCAGGAGGTATAAGAGCGGTTGTCTGGCAACAGGAAGGTTGCTGGTTCGATCCCCGGGCTCCGCCTCCTAGCTAAGTGTCGAGGTGTCCCTGAGCAAGACACCACCTAACCCTAACTGCTCCTGACGTGTTGGTTGTTACCTTGCATGGTTGGCACCGCCGTCGGTGTATGAATGGGTGAACGTCAGGCAACTGTAAAGCGATTTGGATAAAAGCGATGATATAAATGCAATCCATTTATCCGTCTCTTGGTTATTTTCTTCAGCATCTCATTGTTTTGTCTGGAGGAACATGAAGACATGGCCTTTCGCTTTTCGCCTCATTTCCTCACCATTGTATTATTCACATCTTTTAACAAAGGATACCTACATTGCAAATCTGTCCAAAAAAGGGCCGCTTGCTTTGCTTTGCTTTGCCTCTTCATGTCTCACGGAATTGTTGGACTACTTATTCACTCTGGGCTGGTTGTTATTTAGCTATTATGTCACGTCTGTCTGTGCACAGCCAGCAGCCAGACATCACCGGAGCGGAGTCTGGACTCTATTGTGCCGTCTGTGTTCCTTCTCAAGGGTTTATTTTTATTTTAGTTTTTTTTTTTTAACTTAACTTCCCTCACGACGGGCGGGGGGGGGTAAACAGAGAGGAGCGTCTGTGATTTTTCTTCTGACTGCTATTGTCACAAAGGGCCGTACAGTTGCACTTGACTTGTCAACCGTGTGAATTTATAATTCTTTTGAAACGGTTGCTTCGTTTTCTACATTTCTGTTCATCCATCCAAATAGAAACGTGCAAATTACACAAGAATCACGCCTTATTTTTCATATTCAAAACACACTGCCTGGACAAGAGCATATAAACGACGCACATGAATAAATACACAGTAAAAATACATGCCACAGTGCAGTATAAATGTGTGTGTGTGTTGTGTGTGTGTGTGTGTGTTTAATCGTACCCGTGAACACATATCTGAAAATATATGCTGCGGTAAATATCGTGAGGCAACATTAGTCACTCAATAACCGTTAATAATTATTTGTTCAGATTTTCCTTTCGGGGCGTATATTTAACGGTTCCACTGTGGGGACCTGGGTGGGTGCGCACATATATGGTGTTTCGAAAGAAAATTGTGGTTTTTGCAGAGTCGCTTGAGGTGACGCTTAAGTCATGTTCCAGGGTATTGGATCCAAGGTTTACAAGCGCCGTTCCACCAAAGGGAAAACGCTGTTCGTCATTGGCTTTTATTTTATTTTATTTTTTTGGTCCAGTGTCACACACACACAGTGTTTTTTCTCCACGTTTGGCCCCATATTCTCAATTATCGGGAAAAAAAACAAAACACAAGCAAACATCGGAACAGTGACTCCTCGCATCCGTCTTTCGCTGCGCTCCCAGACACCCCCCGTTTTTTCCGATGGGTGCTTCCTGCGCGACCTTAAATTACGTCCCCACCTCCCCCACCCCCCAAAACAGTCGTTTTTTTTTACCCTGCCGAGCGCCCGTGTGAAAATGTTTATCGCTCCCCTCCTCGAAACTTGAGACCGAGCCACCCGTGAGACCGCAAGTGTGCGCATACGAGACCCGATGATTCACGGTCGCCCGAGTGTGATCACCTCGGCCGTTGTTTTACGCGTCCGCCGTGCTTTGTTAACCTTGTGTGTGTGTTTTACTTCGTAAAGTATATATATATATATCGGAGAGTATTCTCACACACGAGCAGGTGTGGCGGGAAACCCTGCTCTCTCTCTCCCCGGTCGCTCGCTCGGTCGGTCGGTGGGTTTGTTTGTTCTGTTTACGCGGTCCCCCGTGCGTCGTTACGAGCCGGAAAAGAAAATATCTCTCCGGCGGTTTGAGCGGCTCGGTTAATGAGGGCTGCGGATCCATCAAATATCCCCCGCCGCCGCCGCCGCCGCGGACATAAATAACGCTAATAAATTGCAATGGTTTTAGACACCCAGACCTGTCTTAATGTAAAAAGAGAGAGATATATGGCATCCGGTTAAATAAACTGGAGCTGGCGGTGTGTGTGTGTGTGTGTGTGTGTGTGTGTGTGTGTGTGTGTGTTGTGTGTGTGTGTGTGTGTGTGTGTGTGTGTGTGTGTGTGTGTGTGTGTGTGTGTGTGTGTGTGTGTGTGTGTGTGTGTGTGTCTGCTTAAGCGCACGGAGAACGATGGTTGACTGCAACGACTTGGTGATTACCTGCATCATTCATGTGTACAAAAAGGTCAGATAATTGCAATCAAAAGTCTTCCAAATCCAAAGGTCTTTCCGACAAAGCAACGGGGAACCATTATCCACAGCACAGCCTGTGGAGTGCTTGACAACTGACTTAATTACAGCACTAGGCTCCTTTATTATGCCCAATTATGTGGCATATGGTAATAATGGTTCCCCATACGCCAAGAGATGAGAGATAATAGTTAGATTGATAGTCGGGTAGACCGGCGAAACATGTTTTCCTCCTCGTCCAAAATTAACACGGCAATTACGGGTTTTTATTAGCTCGAAAAAAAAGGCACGGGCTAACTTTGACGTCTTTCGCTAGCAAGATTCTACGGGGGCGAAGCAGCGCTTCAGCGCAAAAAGCAGTCCCATGAATTAGGAGAGGGTTTCTACACTTGAGTGTTGCGGCGATGCTTCGGCG
>PIJE02001265.1:16388-117617 GCA_002895965.2 Coryphaenoides rupestris | reverse complement strand
CGCCGTGCTTTGTTAACCTTGTGTGTGTGTTTTACTTCGTAAAGTATATATATATATATCGGAGAGTATTCTCACACACGAGCAGGTGTGGCGGGAAACCCTGCTCTCTCTCTCCCCGGTCGCTCGCTCGGTCGGTCGGTGGGTTTGTTTGTTCTGTTTACGCGGTCCCCCGTGCGTCGTTACGAGCCGGAAAAGAAAATATCTCTCCGGCGGTTTGAGCGGCTCGGTTAATGAGGGCTGCGGATCCATCAAATATCCCCCGCCGCCGCCGCCGCCGCGGACATAAATAACGCTAATAAATTGCAATGGTTTTAGACACCCAGACCTGTCTTAATGTCGCCGAAGCATCGCCGCAACACTCAAGTGTAGAACCCTCTCCTAATTCATGCGGACTGCTTTTGCGTTTAGAATTTCTTGTCTTTCGGCTGCCGAACGCAGCGAAAGACGTCAAAGTTAGCCCGTGCCTTTTTTGCGAGCTATAAAAACGCCGTAATTGCCGTGTTAATTTTGGACCGAGGAAGGAAAACATGTTTCGCCGGTCTACCCGACTATCAATCTAACTATTATCTCCATCTCTCTGGCGTATGGGGAACCATTATTACATATGCCACATAATTGGGCATAATTAAAAGGAGCCTAAGTGCTGTAATTAATGTCAGTTGTCAAGCACTCACAGGCTGTGCTGTGGATAATGGTTCCCCGTTGCTTTGTCGGAAAGACCTTTGGATTCTGGGAGAGACTTTTGATTGCAATTATCTGACCTTTTTGTACACATGAATGATGCAGGTAATCACCAAGTCGTTGCAGTCAACATCGTTCTCCGTGCGCTTAGCCAGACACACACACACACAGACACAGACACACACACACACACAAACACACACACACACACACCGCCAGCTCCAGTTTATTTTAACCCGGATGCCATATATGTATTTCAAAAAGCCTCCAAGAGTAACCAAACACTTGGGAATGATTCTTAAAGGGACAGCGCAGCACAGATGTGTTCACCGTTGACACACATCTGTGTTATTTATTCCCAAAAAAATTTCATTTATTCTGATTCTACCAAGGTTCTGTATTCATGTCCATGACATTCATACAATTGCTAAATATGAATCATATTTTACATGCTCATCGTTAGTCCTATAATAAAGATGGATAATTAATCCTTGTTGAATACTTTGTTCATGACTTAAAAATTAAAGTTACGAAATGGTTAAAAGGTTAAAGTCCAGTGTGAATAAACGAGGGAATTAGCTTTTTTAATACGAGCGGAATGAACGCTTCAAGAAATCGTTGTAATGTGGAATAATTTAGAGATACTTGCACCGTGTGGGACGTAAAACAGAAGTAAACGCTTTTAAAAGCTGTTCAACCGTCACAGTGATCACGTCACGTTTTCGACGTGTGTGTTTAACACCTCGTGACTTTGGACACACGCGCACACACACACACACGTACACGCACACACACACACACACACAAAGGAATCCACGCGGTTGGTTTGAAATGAGATCAAAGGATAATTTTCACGGATATTTATTTCAGTCCATGATTCAGATAATATTATTAATGCGTGACCTCCAACACAAACCTTAGCGCCGCGCATACAGATGGGGGAATAATATTTATGGATTTCACGCGAGCCGGGACGGAACCACATGAATGGAATCTACAATAGCGTCATTTAGCGCGAAGGTTCGCCGGGCTACCTCACAAGGTCCACGCTAATTCAATACGTCCCGGTTTAGAGACTAGTAGCAACCGAGATGGTAAATGGGAAATAGATTGCATTTATATCATCGCTTTTATCCAAAGTTCTTTACAGTATTGCCTCACATTCACCCATTCATACACCGACGGCGGTGTCAACCATGCAAGGTAACAACCAACACGTCAGGAGCAGTTAGGGTTAGGTGGTGTCTTGCTCAGGGACACCTCGACACTCAGCTAGGAGGCGGAGCCCGGGGATCGAACCAGCAACCTTCCTGTTGCCAGACAACCGCTTTGACCTTCTGAACTCCTGCCACCTGAGCTGCGTTACCATCAATACTATTATCATTTAGTAATTTTGATCAAAAGCATTTTGTTCAGATACACAGGTCATTCATGGGGTGAGGCACCTTGCTAAAAGATAGACAGATAGGGAGATATCAGGGTTCGAACCCACAAACATTTTAGTCTGGGATTTGGAGCAACCCTAACCACCCAGACTGTGACCCTTAGCCAACACACACACACACACACACACACACACAACACACAACACACACACAATCCTGCTCTCTGCTCGGACAAGTTCTGCGTTTCGCATGCCGTCATTCCTCCGTCTGAATCCTGGCTGTGTGTGTGTGTGTGTGTGTGTGTGTATGTGTGTCATCGCTCAGGAAGAAACCTCCCATCACTCATCTACTGACACTGCTGCACTTCTGGGGCCCCCTGTGGCCGCTTTCCCACACACACACCACCTGCGAGGTGGAGTATGTAGGACCGCGCTCCCGTTGCTCCCCCACCCGTTTATTTTACATGAGTCACACGCAGTGTCCGGCAGTGACCTAATACACACACACACAGGGAGCGAAGAGGGGACCTGAACACAGACAGACAGACAGAACAGACAGACAGACAGACAGACAGACGACCAGACAGACAGACAGACAGCGACAGAGATGCATATGAGAGAGAGACAGACAGACAGACAGACAGACAGACAGACAGACAGAGAGATGCATGAGATAGAGAGAGATGAGAGAGAGAGAGAGAGAGAACAAACAGTGTTTCTCCCCCCCCTCCCCAAGTGGTGCCACATGGGCTTCATTTCCTCTGAACATTTATAACAGAGGAGAGCGAGAGAGAGGTCGCTCTGGAGAGACTCTCTCGCCACGCTGCTGCTGTACGTCAAGCAGATGTACGTCTCCCCAGCCTCCCCCTCTCTAACCTTCCATGCACCACACACACACACACACACACACACACACACACCCGCCCCCCCTCCCCTTCGCCGTTCTTCAGGCAAAGCATGATTACCCGAATTTAATGAGATTTTTTAATGTGATTCTTTGTGTGTGTGTGTGTGTCTGTGTGTGATTCTTTTTCATGCCATCCCCCACGAGACTATAGCCACGGCTCTTGTATGTAAACAGTGTAGTTCATTTTTGCGCCGGGGCGTGGGTGGTTGTGTGTGTGTGTGTGTGGTGGGGCGGGGGGGGGGGGGCAGGAGGGAGTAGGTGGTGTGCATGTGCGTGTGTGTGTGTGTGTGTTTCTATATAAAGCACATAAACTTCCCACGCTCCCTCGTCTCGAAGCAGGTGTGTGTGTGTGTGGTGTGTGTGTGTGTGTGTGTGTGCGTACGTGTGTGTGTGTGTGTGTGTCTCTGTCAGTAGGCCCGGAGTAAGGTAACGTTAGCCGTCTGTCTGGCTCATATGGCACTCGTCATCGCCGCGACGTTGCACAACACCACGTAACTGCGTTTCCTTTTTGTTGGCAGCCGCTACCGACGTCTGCGGACAGACTCTCATCGCCGCACACACACACAACACACATGCGCCACATACACATGCGCACACACACACACACACACACACACACACACACCATATTGCAACAAATTAAAGCATAATTTGCGCTGTCGGCTGCTGTCCAAGGGAACGATCTCTCTCCGCTGATGCGTTGTCCGTGATATATATTTCATTTCAATGCGCCGCTACTGTTGTTATCGTAATGAGTTGTCATGTTGTTTCCTCGGCGACGTCTTAAGTTAGTCAGCATATTTACTGGCAGCGCCGTCACACAGAAGTCATCGCAGGGAATAATTAATGAGGGGCGCATGATACCGACACCCGGAGTCCATTTTATCGTCAAACAGCCAGCCGTGGTTGCGCTATAATAAAACGAAGATATCCACGTATCCAGTGCATCTCTCCAGTTAATAGTAATAACTCCTCGTTCTTTAGTCTGGTACATGGCATGCATTCAAGGATGACTGAGTGGACTGTGAGGGTTCTAGTTTTGTCAATATTGCCTTTTGGGTTCATCGAAAGGGCTTGAAGATGGAGCCGAGTGGATTCGAGTGGAGATTGTGACCTCACACCCTCCAACAGTCCGCTGAATACATTACAAAAAGTACAAAAGGCATTGACCAAAACTCTTCCACTCCATATCCTTCAGGCTTGGTACACATTGGCGATAGCGAATGCTAATGCTAATGCTAATGGTCCGGTGGCCGTGACACGGAGCACCCGGCTGGGGAGAAAGCCCGGCACCGGCCTATTGATCCCTCGGACATCAGGCACCTAATGGAGTCGAAAATGGAGGGAATTTGCAGCAGCCGCATCCTCTCCTTCCCTAAAGTACTTTGTTTTGTATATATATATATATATATATATATATATATATAAAAAAAGACAAAAACTACTTATCGACGACAAATTATTCAAGGGATGGTTCAACTAAGTTCAGGTTTTTTTTCTGTCCTATTTGCTGTGAGGTATGCAGGTCTCATGGGCGGTGTAATCTAGCAGTGGTGATACAGCATCATTATCCACCATTTTGTAAAACAAAAGGCGCGCCAAAAAACATGTTTGCGCACCCAAGAGTACGACTGTGTATGAATACGTCGGCTTTCACACCCAAATCACCTGTTTATTTCCTCAGTGTATTACAACACACACACACACACACACACGAAAAAAACCCACACCGATTCACACACAGATGTGGTGGACCTGTTGAACGCATGAAGGACACTCAAAACGCCAACAACACCAAAAAAAACACTGTTTGTTTGTCTAGCTGGGAACTCGCTAGACCCCTACAGAGTTCTGTATCCTCGCCGGACTCCATTCCCTGACAGTGGGGTCATGTCTCTCAAGTCGCCTCCGCGGAAAATAGCGGTGGGAGTTGACAGGTGGACAGCACACGCACGCACACACACACACACACACACACACACACACACACACACGTGCTTGGCCGCGGACCCCCGGAGGTGGTCTGGAACGATGACATGATCTGGCAAAATGTCTTGAGGTTCTTTTTTTTTTTCCCACCGCCGAAATTGGCCGTCGTTTCAGTTTACCTTTGCTCGGTCTCGGGGAACGGACGGCGGCGGTTCTCAGGCTGTTCTTGTTCTCTTTGTAATAAAACCTTCTCTTTTTGTTTCTCTTCTCTTTTTTAGTTTTTTTGTTCCGTGTTTCTTCTGATGGCGACCATATGTTTTGGCCCGAGTCGCGTTAACGGCGAGGAGGACTCGCGGAGGAGATTTCCGTTGCGTTGCGTTCCGTTCCGTTCCTGTTCCTCTGCGATCTCCCATCAATCAACGCCGGCGTCGCGGGGCGGGGCGGGGGGGGGGGGGTGGGGGGGGGGGGGGGGGATGGAGAACGCGCCTCAAACACCGTACATCATCACTGTGAAGCCAGACACGGCCGCCACACACACACACACACATCCACGGCCCAAAGTCAACACGCACACACACACACACACACACACACACACACGCGCGCGCTCGCGGCCGCGTCCGTTGAGTCATAAGGATTCTCACACACGGTTTCGCTATCAGGTTTCTCATCAAGGAAAATAAGAAGGCGGAAAGAGAAAGGGGTTTAGTAATCATAATAATTCCGTCTTTTTGCACTTCCCGTCGGCTGTTTTAGATGTATTACGTTACGGGAGGTGGGGGGGGGGGGGGGGGGGGTGTGGGGGGGGTTTAGGGTGGGAGGTGGGAGTGGATTGTGATATTTTGACGTGTCTCGCAGATGTGTGTCCGCCACGGATGGCGTATCCATGAGCTGTCTGCTGCCCCCGGTGAATGTAGTCATTAGGAAACTGTGGTCACCCAACTGGTTGTGTGTTTTTTTTTCTCCCCTCTCCTCTTCTCCACCTCCGTCGTCGTCGTCGTTGTCGTCGTCTGGGGGGAAAACAAATTTCAGCCAAGACAGCTGAAGGAGACGACTTGGAGGAGGTGGAGGTGAAAGAGGGAGGGGAGGGGAGGACAAGGGACAGGAGAACAGTTTGAGCTGCTGAGGGACCGAGGAGAGTGCCCATTAAAGTCACTGGTGCATGGGAGAGGGTCATCATGCAGTATATGTGTGTGTGTGTGTGTGTGTGTGTGTGTGTGTGTGTAGGGATCAGATAATGACACCTGGGAGTGAGCTGTGTGCATCCTGGCATTGATCTGGCATCACGATGCAGACGAGTCCTCTCGCTGTGGGGGGAAATAATTCTCCCCGAGCGTACGCACGCGCCGAACGGAAATAATAAATATATCGGAATATCTTTAACGCCGCCGCTGCCGCCGAGGAAATTAAATGAAAGAATGAAGAGGAATTGGGGTGGGGGGGAAGCGGAGGTTTTGGAAGGTCTCAGAATTATTATTTTCATTTTTGTTTGGAAAGTCGGACGATACAAAGGCGAAGGTGACGCGGAGCCATCACAAGGTTGCTAGGCGCCGATCTGACGCACAGACGGAGAGAAGACGTCTCTCTCTCTCTCTCTCTCTCTCTCTCTCTCTCTCTCTCTCTCTCTCTCTCTCTCTCTCTCTCTCTCTCTCTCTCTCTCTCTCCTCTCTCTCTCTCTCTCTCTCTCTCTCTCTCTCTCTCTCTCTCTCTCTCTCTCTCTCTCTCTCTCTCTCTCTCCCTCTCTCTCTCCATCATCATCATGGAAACAACACACAGACACACGCCATTTCAAAATAGTCATTTGTCTAAAATTGTGACAGTGACATCACAAGTGGGAGTGGGAGATGACTCGATCTGTCTACCAGCCTATACCCAGTGGACTGTACCAACTGGTAGGCCGACTATCCATCACACAACCCACTGGTGATGTCACCATGTCAGAATGACAATTTTAGTCACGACAATTTTGAAATGGCCTCTAATGGCGAATCACGCTCACTCCTGGTGGTTAAATAGGGGCCCTTTAACCTACAGTACATGCAACAGCCCACAGAGTTCATTAAACACAACACAGCAGTGCAACGATAATGATATCATGCTTGAATGTAGAAATCCGGAAAATCCCACGCAAAATGAAGCACTACGAGATTCCTCTGCTCTGCTTGCAAGGAGGAGGAGGAGGAGGAAGAGGAGGAAGGGGAGGAGGAGGAGGAGGAGATGGTGGCGGCGTTCTCTGCCCTAGAGAATTTCCGGGAGCTGTCACCGTGTCTGCGAGACAGCTGAGTTTATCTGTAGGCTGCCAGCGGAATTAATACAGATAAGCTAAAAATATGACAAAAGTTTCAAAGTATAGAGTCAGGGGGGGAAAAGAGATCCTTCCCTTGTACTAAAGCGTGACCGGTAAAGAGTAAGACCCAGTAAAACCCAGACCATGTATTTCACCTGTCCATCAAAAGCTCAATAGTGTCCTAAGTATTGGGATATATATATTTTTAAGATATATTAAACATAAAACAGTTGGAAATTGTCTCATAAAACTATGTGCGTGACCCCATGTTGTCAAGTGAAGTCTTGGGCACAGAACGTTTTTGTCCCCTTAATTTTAACTGCGTGGGATTCAAGGGTTTATTGCCTGAAATAAAATCGCTGACAACTTTATGGGCATTGACCTCCATCTTTGAAAAAGGGAAGCAGGTAGTTTTAGTCTCGTCGTACTTCTGGCCCGCGCCTAATTTCTGGATCCGGTTCTCCCCGCAATTCATATTACACTCGGATATGGAACGCAATATTACACGTGACAATATCACACATTTGTTGTAATATTGTAATATATTGTAATGTTAAATTACAGTTATCATAGCTCTGAATATGTGAGAAAAGAGAAATCATGAAATATTCATCTTCACCTCTCACCTGTATGCCTAAATAAGTAGTCATTTCCTTTGAGGCTTTTTACTGTTTTACAAAGAAAAATGTTTTTCCAGAGCAGCTCAAACAAGTACAAAATGTGGCCCAGACCAGCTCCCCTTTTTTTGCACAGATTCTCTCCTCCAATGTCCGGTCTGTGCAATGTCCTCCCGGCTAAACCCTGAGGACCCTAAGGTCAGATCGTAAGCCATCTCTGGTGGTGGTGGTGGTGGCGGCGGCGATAGTGTTCCAGGGTTCTCAGGTGCAGGCTTGTAGGTGATCCATGATCCAGCTCCATACCACATGTGTCTGGAGACCCCCAGTCGCTTTGTGTGTGTTCATGGCTGGGTTCGGCTGGAGGTTCATGGCTGGGTTCGGCTGGAGGTTCATGGCTGGGTTCGGCTGGAGGTTCATGGCTGGGTTCGGCTGGAGGTTGTTGTTGTTTGTTGCTGTTGTTGGCCCAGCGCTCTGGAGGTGCGTCGGGGGGTCTTCCGCGGTGGGGCGGCGGCGATGGCGCTCGGTCAACTATTTAGCTAAAGTGGGGCTATACCGCTATTTAGCGCAAGTGCCAGCTAATGGACGACAAGACCCGAGAGAGGTGGTTCATAAGCTCCCCCATAGGTCCGCCATAGGGGGGGGGGGGACGCAGTCAGCAGATATACGTGATTAAATTGACTTCGATGTCACCGCGACCTCCATCTCTACGGTAACTCTCCCATAAATATGGATGGTGGGGCCCACCGCTTGGCACAGCCCAACTGCTCGGAGATGTAGTGGAAATTTGAAAATATCATAAATCACGGCCCCGGAATAGTGTAAAAATACTTGTAACAATGACTGTGGCTGATTGTGTCTCTCGGAGGCATTCGAAGTTGGACGCGTATATCCCAGTTGGAACTCCATTCAGGCGTTTCTTTATGGCCAAGTTATTAAACTGGCTTTCCGCTGCAACCCCGCCATTCCCACCGCCACCACCACCACCACCACCACCCTCCTTTCAGCACTCTAATAATACACCGTACATCTGCTTCTGAATACTTTAAAGACGGGCTAATATATCCTTAGCTTAAGTAAACCAACTGATGCGTTGTCATTTCCAGTTTTTTCCCCTCTCCCTAACCAACGGAGGCAGTTCGTGATCCATTTTTATATATCTCTGTATCTCCCAGCTCTCAGATGGTGGGTTTGTTGTCGAGGGGAAAAAAAACTGCAGGGTAGCCCGGGGGGGGCGGGGGGGTGGAAATCTATATAATCAAATCCTATTAAAGCGCAATAAACAAGAAGACACTAAGCCGTCCCACGCGCTCTCCTGCGAGCCCCGAGACGGGCCTCCTCTAAGACACCGGCTAGGCTCAGGCTAAGCGGTATTTAGCGGCGCACCTACTCAACGGCATAAATTAACCGTAATTTAAACGTTTTAAGCGACTGCAGAGTGGGTTTGGGCGCTCGAGTTTCGTAGTTTACGATCGTAGTTTAAAAGCCGGCAGTGCAGATGGCGAGACATACCGTGCATTTTTTGTGGCACCACGAGGATATATATGAATGCAAATCTCTAACAGCATATTAGAGTGTGCTACCATGATATTAAAGCAAAAAAAAAAAATGGTGGTGGCTTATTTCAACAACCCACAGAAGATTACAAAACAATACATTTTGTCGACGTCTCTTTTGCACTTAATTGAGTCCATTTATACTCAGGTACTCATTCGAGTCTCGTAAAGCTTCGCCGATTTTCAACCGGCTTTGTATCATTTCAACGAACGAACAATGTTTACCTTTCCTCCATATTGCCGGCGCCTATCGTCGCAAAATTTTGTCCACCGGATGACGACGCAAATCTGAGGCGTTTTTGACACTATGTGCCCCTAATGCGGACGGATGGAGATCAGGTCACAACAATAAGGTTCCCCTTTCATGCTGGCAATGTATTGAATTCATCCCATGAGATTATGCGCAATGCTATCTTATACACTCGTCAATAGCTTTTGGGGAGTTGGTTGTCAGTTCAGCAAATAGTCTTCATCTCTTGTGTGTGCAGAGTATCTTCCTTCCATTCGAGGTACGTCCGTAATACCGTTGGATGCATGTGGGGGGCGTGGTTTAGCGTCAGCAGGTGAGACAAGGGGGGGGGGGGGGGCGGAGCTGAGATTGACACACCTGTCGGGGGTTGAGCGTGATTAGACTGACGACTATACAGTATATCGACACGTGTTTGCTCTCCCCGCACAAGGCCGACTCCGTAAACCCTAACGAACGACGCTGAAAGAAAATAACTTTATTCTTCTTATCATCTCCATGTTAAGCCAATGGGCGATCATTTGTTTGATTATTAAAAACCATGACTACTGTCTCTCCTTCCCGGGTTAAGGCATTGTGGCAACAGGAGCGCAACAATGCATTTCCCCTTCTTAAATGTCTCTGATAGGACATTCAAGGTGGTCAATTTTAATCTTGATGGAAAGTGTTCGCCGCCTGGATAAGACTGAGAGTGCATACATACACAGTGTGGGCTGATGTACTTCTCTTGGAGATCGGTGCATCTCTAAAACATTTCATTTCAAACATCTGTTTGGTGTAATTAGTTTGTTTGTTTTGCGATACTTGTCACCGTGACACATTTGCAATCGTGATAAAGAACGCAGATGAGACAGCATACAGAAAGTGAGGGAACATTTTGGATTGGAGAACGCGTCAGACAATAAGTTGAGAAATATTGTGGTGGCATTTAACAAGATTTGAGGTAAACTCGAATAGACAATTAGACTTGCGGCGGGATTGAGCGAATCCATTGTCGTGGTTATTTTTGCAATACATAGTTAATCTGTGTTGTTTTGTTTCCGTTAAGTTGCCCATTTTCCCTCCCGTCCGTCAGTCAAAGTCACTCAAGCTGGTTTTGAATGGTGAGCTCTTAATGCGGCGGTCCAATAGCACGAAGCAATTATACAACCTGCGGTATGCACTGTGACTTCTTCTCTGCATTTCATCCACACACACACACACACACACACACACACACACACTCAGACATGCACACATAAGGTACGCAATGATAGCCAACATTTCCCACCTTAAAGGAGATGATTAGGGCTTCTGCTTCCCCCAGTATTCTCAAACCGACACTTCAATCACCGCTAATCCTCTCCTCTCTCTCTCTCTCTCTACTCCTATTTCGCTCTGCCTCTCTCTCTCTGCCTCTCTCTCTCTCTGCCTCTCTCTCTCTCTTTCTGCCTCTCTCTCTCTGCATCTCCCTCTCTTTCTCTCATTATCTCTCTCATTCACTTTATCTTGGAAAGACCCTGCTACCACATATTCCCTACCCACGCGTGCCCTCACACACTCACACACTCCCAGAGTTGATGTTTATTTCAGTGTTTGTTCCAAGTGCGGACTGAGAGCTGAAAAATGAATGATTGAAAAGAAAAAGTTGGCAGACGATTATTGATCGCACTACCCCCCCCTCCTCCACCAACACACACCACACACACACCGCACAACCACTCCTAACCCGAACTTCAGCCGTCTCACCAAATGCCTTCAACGTTAACACATCTTTAAACCAGCCTATAACCTAAAGAATTTAACCGTCCGTAAATACGTAAAATTATATTCACCATATCTAACCTAACCATATCTAATACAGAAAGTTAACCATCTCTTGACCTAATATCCAAACTTGAGACATCTCTAACATTGTGTCGCCGGCCAATCTAGGCAGTGTGTGTGTGTGTGTGTGTGTGTGTGTGGTGTGTGTGTCGTGTGTGTGTGTGTGTGTGTGTGTGTGTGTGTGCGCGGCGCGCAGCGTCTTATCCGTTTTAACTGATTTTTGGGAGACAATAAATCATAACGGTCGGGGGACAACATTGCTTCAATGGCGGGACTGACTGTCAAAACAACCTCGATCGACGATAGCCATCTCTTTTCGGGAGTTAGGCTCGTGTGTGTGTGTGTGGGCAGCAGTAGGGGTGGGGGGTGGTTCTAATTGTTATATCAATGTGTTATTCACGCACGCTCTAGCTTAACGACAGCGCGGACGAGCCAGGGTTTCATCACCTGCTCCGGGGTGTGTGTATGTGTGTGTGTGTGTGTGTGTGTGTGTCTGAGAGACATTGATCTCCTTGTTTTTTTTAGGGCTATGATTGCAGCTGATTAGGCCAATCGATTGCACTCTGCAAGATTTCTGCAATGGCTTGTTTGTTCGAAGGAGACATCGCTGGTTATATTTTATTTACTTGGCGCCGTATTGGCGTCGCTGTAAAAACAAACGGACCGGCATAGAGGTCAGAGTTCACGAGTCCTGAGACGAGATCTATGGGAGGAGAAAGTTGGGCGGTGGGAACGATGCAAATTCCAGCGAGAACATCTTGCTCAAGGTTCACTGCAGGTGAACAAATCCTTTGCAGGTGATCGGATGAACCATCCGTCCGTCACCAAGCCCTGTCGGCTGCCAGTGGTTCCCAACGGGACTCTGATTGGTCCAAACCCGCTGTGGTTCGGCCACAAGCGAATAACCTTGAGCCTGGCGAGATGGATTAAACTTCTTGAATCTCTCGTGAATGTGACCTCGATAATCCAGCTGCCTCGTAAGGGAAGCTTATTGGTAGATTCTGGACTCGGCTTCAAGCCCAGAAGCTTTTTGCCTGGGAATCAATCGCCCTAACCATTGTCTTATCAGGTGCTATAGTAGTGTAGTATAATAATATAAGTATATAAGTATTCAGAGTTCACAAAGTAAAGTATGATTATTGCTCGTGGCAGAATAAGAACTGGTAACATATCTAAACCACATGACTTTATGGTCTATGCTCATGTTCATGTTGGCGGTTATGTTGAGGGGTTTAGAAAAAAGCGATTCTTATATTCTAGGATTCTGAATTGTAATTTTTATAATTATTATTATTTTATACACATAGGTTTTTGTATTCTTTAATATTTTTCATTTTGTCTTATGATTGCCATTGAGTTGTGTGCCTGTGTTTACATGATTGCTTTGTTGATCAGTTGATATCATAACTAGATCCTGAAATTAGTACCCCAACGTCCTGAATCGAGAGTCAATTTTAAATTGAACTGGTTTGTGACCTCAATCTTTGAAATCAAAACGATTCGTGTTGCTCTGTTGCTCGGTATTCTGGGAGCGCCTGCCTGCTTCCCTTTCTGCGTGTGACCTTTCAAAAAAATATAAATACTGCAAAGGTGAGCGCAAACCGGACCAAACGTTAGCGGGGTTTTTTTTTGTCCCGACACCATCGGAAAAAAAAATAAAAAAAAAAATCCCGACAGGAACTCAAAAGGGAGGTGAAAAGTCAATTACATAAGGGGGCCGGCTTGGCATTTCCCACCCCCAGAGCTAGCCGCTCGGCCCGGTCGTCCCGAGTGGCCACGGTGCACCACTTGACTCCCGCCACGCCGTTCCGCCACCTCTCACACCTCTCCTCATTGCAAGCCCTCCTCTCCTCCTCCTCCTCCCTCCCTCCCTCGTTCAAATGGTGGTGGTGATGGTGGTGGTGGTGGTGGTGATGGTGGTGGCGAGGCGGGGGGGGGCTGCTGCAGGGCTCCTGAGGCGTCACATTAGGACATCAAAGCCAGCGGTGGGAATACCGTAGTTAATCTCTGCTAGTTAAATGTTCTTGTATGGCCCTGAGCAATGGCACTCAACCGCGGCCGCCGCCGCCGCCGCCTCCGCCTCCTACACCTCCTCCTCCGCTGTAGTTCCCGCTCTCTTGCTCTCCCTCTCCCGGGAATCTTTACAGTTTGATAACGGAGGGCTACAGAAGCCAATGGAACGGCTCCGTTTTGCAGGCGAGCGCTCTTTAAGGAACGCTAAGCTGAGCTAATTGCCGGATCGGAAATATACAAGTCTTTTTGATTTTGGATTGGGGTTGCCCGGGCGTCTTAACGGGTCTATTTTTTGTCACCTACCTACCTACGTACCGACCGACCGCTGTGGGACATACAACGGCAACGAATGAAAAAAACACGACATGCCAGTCACTTTCTAGCCAGCGGCCCTGGCGTTGTACTTATAAATGAACGACACACACACACACACACACACACACACACACACACACACACACACACCGCTTAATAAGTCCATACATTTATTTTTTACGAGGTGTAATATCCATCATGGCGCTGACGAGCTGTGATGGCGATGGGTGGGTGGGGGACAGGGGTTGAAGCCGCCATTTAATAGCCTTTTTTTCTCATTGACACAACAATCGCCGGTTCAATTTCCTCAGGTCGTGGTAGAGGGGTTGGGGGGGGGGGGGTTCAGTCTGTCAGCGTGGACAGGAGGCCCAGTAACGGTGTCCGTCACCCCCCCCCCCTCTGTGTCGGCCGTCATTGGGAATAAATGTATGTGAGTCGTTTTGGTTTTTGCGCCGAGCACACCGCTGTGAGGCACTCGAAACCTTCGTCGTTTTTTTTTTTAAATGGACTATTGGAGGGAAAAGCAAATTGTTCCTGACGTAGATTCACACAACGCAGTCGAACACACCGGCGGTTCAACACAGAGAAACTTCAACACATTTTCCGGGATCACAAGAAAATACACGTTCGTCGTGTAATACGTTGTGCAAGAGTATTAAATACGCTCCATCCCTTCTCCGTTGGTAATGTCTCAGAGAGTGACGCGTGTGCGTGTTGGTGTGGACACGCGTGTGACGGCTTGATAACAGACCTGTCACAAGCTCGGCCTCCGCAAGTCAGACCCCGGAGGCCCCGAGCGCGCGGACGCGGACGCCGGCGTGACGGACGCCCGGCAGGACTTCCTCCAGAGTGGGAAGGTCCATTAAAAGTGTCACTTACCCAAAGGTTTTAAAATACACGTCTCAGTGCACAGTGTGAGTATGACATGGAGTAATCCACACACACACACACACACACACACACACACACACACACACACACACACACACACACACACACACAACACACACACCACACACACACACAGCACACACACACACACACACACACACACACAGATTTTTTTTCAATCTGGAGAGTACTTGCAATGACTAAATTGGAAACGTTTCAAGATTCAAGAAGTCTCATTCAGGATGTGCAGTGAAATGAAAAGTGCTGCATGCCAGCGAAAGTGCAAAAGAACAACATAGTATTAGTATATTTACAGCAAAAGTCCAACATGAGTTTGTTTGTGAATGTATGTATATACTGTGTATTAGGACCATTACCGCTGTGAGCAATACCAGTTCTTCCCACGTTAGTCATTGTACGACCCATTTGACCGGACACAAATATGACAGAAGTACTAACAAACAGTGTCTAAAGCTTTCAATTCGGTCGACGCACGGAGCAGCCATTTTGGATATTGGAGCTGTACTTTTAAGAATCCGACTCCAGGGGGTGTTTCAGTTTACATTTCGGACCGGGAACTCGGAAAAATTCCCGGCTTCCCAGTTCAAACGGTACCACCGCCGTTATTTGCGGCAGCTCAAGAGTCTCGGGGATACCTCGCGTGAATGGATTTATCGCCCCGACGGAGTGCATAAGATTACAACCTGAGTGAGATGAGTGCGACAATAAAAAAAAAAAAACGAGAGCGGCGGAAGAAAACCCTTCAGCCAGCAGAGGGGGGAGGGAGATGCGGGTGCTGCCGGTGTTGCTCACTGCAAAGCCTCCCCTCCCGGAAAAAAAAAAAGTGCTGAGCCGCCCTGTTTACCTCGCCATAATGGGTTTTGTTTTGGTTCCCGGAACCACCGCACCTCCACCCCCCCCCCCCCCCCCCACTCCCCGTCCTCAACCCCCCGGTCTCGATGGAATATCGGTGAGGGCTTAGCTTAGCTAGCTCCATTCACGTTCTGCTGCCCTGGCCATTTATTTTGATTAGGAAAATGAAGTCGTCCCACAGAAGCGGGCCGTACCATAATTGACACACCGTCCTCCGGGGGGGGGTGGGGGTGGGGGTCTAGGACCACTCCGAGTGGACCCCGAGACCACTTACCGACCCCCCCCCTCGCGCCTGTGTGGACCTTCGCGATAAGAATGTCGAGAGTCAAGTGGCGGGGTTGACGGTCGCGCGCGTTTTGCTTTCGGTTGCAACAAAAACGTCAATTATATTTCCTTCTGATTTGTCGGCCATGTTTTTTTTTGGGCTGTTTTTGGGTGGGCAGGGTTGACAGGATAATTGCCGTGGTGTTGTTCGAACGGACCCCAGACATAGTTTTAATCCACAGATTTGTTTGTGCCTTTTTTGTGCGCGTCGGCACGACTTTTAAAGGCCACCGGTCACGTCCGCAATTGGCCAGATCGTGAACCCAAAGAAACAACTCTGCTGCCCGTCGCCATACCTCCAGGAATAATATACATTTTTTAAACGCCTCTCAACAGAATCAAAAGTCGGACGACCTTTTATCCACGTGCTGATTATGTCGGAGCCGGGACTACTTCAATGGTTTCTGGTGGAAGAACCGTCCAATAAATGTCAAAATATTAGAATATATTTATAAGTGAGGTATTTATAAGCATATGTTGCTGACGAAAAAACCCTCCTCGCCAAAAATATTCTGCTTTTGTTGCACATTTCGCAGCGTTAAATGCTTAAGTTTCAATGAAAATCAGCTTTTTCATCGCCCCTTTTAGTGTACGACAGTACAGTATGAACGGTGTTCAGATGTACGCTCTCCGTTTACGTGTTGGCGTAAACGGAGAGCGTACGTCCTGTTAAACTGTGGGTCACGCAAGGTGGGTAGGGCAACAAAGGGGGTTCCAAAACACACCTAACCAAAGCTAAAATAGGATGCAATTAAACCATGTAGTATAAAAGAAGGCTGACTCACCATCGTCGCGATCACTTCATCTACATACCAGTAACGCCAAACACCAGCCACAACCCAGCCACAGGAAAGGAGCCAAAAGACGTATCGGCCCACAGGTGCGTTATTGGTCCCTGATTAGGTAATTGTTTGGGGAGGAGTCAGGCCTCGTGTCATGCCGGCAAGCCGGATGGGTTTCGTCACTCTTGCACACAAGTGTTTCCAGTCTTGTTTCCATTGAGTCTTTTATTTCTTTTATTTTATGTCGTCTTTAACAAAATGTTCACACCTTCACACACACGCGCGACCCCACCGTCCTGCCCCTCACGACCCCGTCCAACTGTCCATCCTCGTCGTCCCGGGCTCCCCACTTCCGTCTCGCTCGCCCGCAGCCGTTTTGGTTTCTTTTCCTGGAGGTGGAAGTGCGTGTCCTGCTCCTGATGGGGAGGGTTGGGGGAGAGGAGGGGGAAACAGATGGTTGTCCTAGAGAGAGGTTGCGGCCGAGGGGGGATATTGGCAAGATGCTGAGCTGGAGAAATTAACCTTAGGAGGCTCTTTGCACTGCGGCAACTGTTTGCTCATTTTGCCTGTCTCTCTCTCTCTCTCTCTCTCTCTCTCTCTCTCTCTCTCTCAGTATGTCTCTCTCTCTCTCTCTCTCTCTGTTGAATTCCCGCGAGGCACTCATGTCCCTCCATCCCGCTCATAATATTCATAAATCATTTTTTGCTCCCCATCTCGATTTCTTCTTTTTGTGTCACCTTTTGCGTGATTTAGTTCACTCAATTCAAAATAACCTGCTAGCCTCACCTGGATGGCAGCTGTATATTTGTGCGTGTGTGTGTGTGTGCACGTGTGTGTGTACGTGCGTGTGTGTGTGTGCAATTGTGTAAAGAAATCAAATGAGCAGAAAGACTGAGTAAGTTGAAGGGAAAAAGACCAAAACAGATCCGTCAACCATAACTGCATTTATTTGGTCCGATCCAAAGACGGGGAAGAAAGGAATAGCGCCTCTCTCTCTCTCTCTCTCTCTCTCTCTCTCTCTCTCTCTCTCTCTCTCTCTCTCTCTCTCTCTCTCTCTCTCTCTCTCTCTCTCTCTCTCTCTCTCTCTCTCTCTCTCTCTCTCTCTCTCTCTCTCTCTCTCTCTCTCTCTCTCTCTCTCATTAGTCCTCCTCTTACCCTGGTCCTGGCTGTGGAAGGACCTGGAGGAAGGACCCCCTGATGCGGGATGCAGAACCCAGCACGGCGGGAGCGCCGGTGTCCCCTCTTATCCGGGGCTCGGCATCACGCTGGCGCAAGAGGGTCCGGGGGGGCCATTTCAAGGACCACCCCCTCCTCCCTGCCGGTGTGTCCCGATCAGAGGGGTGGGCGAGGGCGATGATGTAATGACGAGACAACGACCACCCCCCCACTGTTCGCTTCATCTGCCCCCCCCCCGCCCCCAAGCACGACTTGCCGTTCCGCTGAAAATCGCGGGGCCTGCTGAAGTTTGTCGCCCGGTCAGGACTACAGAGAACGGGGAACGGAATTCATGAAGCGAGCGAACCGCCGGCTAACGCTGGCTGTTTGTTTAGCGTCTTTGCGCCTCACGATTCAATCTCCAACTTTATGCAAAGCGGCGAACGGCGTTACAGTGAATTGGTGACAACGGGTGTGTGCTGTACGCTCGGCAAATATTTGGAGTGTGTGTGTGTGTGTGTGTGTGCGCCGTGCGTCACAAACGCTGTGACATTGTGTGCGGGGGGGGAAGGAAATTGTTTCTCAAAACGATTTTTCTTTTCTTTTCGGAGGGGGGTGATTACACCTGCTGCCGAGGGAAAACAGCAAAGGGGAATCCAATTGAAAGGCTTGCGTTTAACGCGAGCTGCATGTTCCTTCTATCTTCTGCAGGGAATGTGCAAATTTGCCGATCTTCCGTTCGCCCTTCAACAGAACACGTAACATATTAGTCCAAAGAGATTGACTGTCGCAGGTAAACGACGTCGTTGGAGATGTGCGATCGTGTGATCAGATTGTGTGTATTTTTTTTGTGTTTAAAGTTGAGCCAAAACGTGAATGACTTTGCGATGCGCCATATTGTGACTGTGGCGCTCCCGATTGGCACAGGTTGCTGGGAGGCGGGAGTGTGTAACATCTGCTTGGCACGTCTCAAAGAGCAGCTTGGGTTAAATGCACCTTTTTTTTTTTGTGGTTGTTTTAATGGGGGTGGCGAGGGTTTGTGATTTGGTCGCACGTCTAATGGATTCTGAAGCAGACATCTGCATGGGCGCAATTGCTCAAGTCATTCAGAGAACCAATTTAGCCAATTTCCCCGTAATTGCGCAAAACAAGACGAACACAAAAGATGGCCCCCGTCTCCCCTACATGTCATATGCGATTCTTTATGAGTGGTAATGTGTTAGTTAGAGCTTGCCAATCTATTCCATTATCTAATTTGGGTCCTCAAATTGGTTGTTTTGCACACTTTTAACACTTCCTCCCCTAACACTTATTCTGCCAGTAGGTTCTGTCACCAAGGATTCATACTTTATGAACATTAAATGTGCACGGTATCCATCTGGCGATGTACTGTATAAATATGTGGTTGTAGATGGTAGTTGACGTGTAGGTTCACAAATACGCTCACAAATATCCCCATTCCACGCTGCCCATATTTTAAAGGGGTCCTATCATGAGTTGTCATGTGACCAACGTTGTCATTGTGACAAAGTGACATCACAAGTGGGAGTGTATGCTGACTAGATCGGACAACCAGCCCACATAGTGGATTGCACCAGCTGACAGGCATATCTATCCATCATACTGTACATCCAGGTGGACACGCCCTCTTGACGTCACTTTGTTGCAATGCCCAACACCTATCTGCCCCTTAATGCCCAACACCTATCTGCCCCTTAATGCCCAACACCTACCTGCCCCTTAATGCCCAACACCTATCTGCCCCTTAATGCCCAACACCTATCTGCCCCTTAATGCCCAACACCTATCTGCCCCTTAATGCCCAACCCTAAACACCTATCTGCCCCTTAATGCCCAACACCTATCTGCCCCGTAATGCCCCCTTAATGTTGTACCCTTAATGGTCCAACATTTATAATAACCTGGAAACCTGCAGCATCAAGTCACTGACTACACATCTGGCTTGCAGTCGTGTGTCTCCTGGGCATTATTCTCGTGGTGTGTCGCCGTTCGCATTTAATCCATAAAGCTCCATTTTCCTTTTAAGAGAAAGAGATTTGTCGTTGTCATTGTTGTCGTCCAGAAATGGCGGCTTTTTCCACACGGCGCCCGAGATCATTGATCTAATCCCACTGTCACATCTGACAGTCTCCATTATGTACCGTGGTGGTAAATGACATTTTCTTATCGGGTGGGGGTGGGGGGGGGGGGGGGGCTGCGGTGGAAACGGTGCAGGTGTGCGCGCGATCCTTGCATCAACCAGGTGGCTAAATCGCGAACTAACCGTGCGGCAGTCAAGACCAACACAAAATGATCCATAATGGACAGTAAACAGACACACACAGAGCAAGATCTCCACATGAATGATCCTGATAGACGTTTATCTTGAGATATTCTGCTGTATTTCCTGATTGGTTTTTTTTAAGCTATTTTATCCTCACGAGGGTCAGCGTGGAACCCTGAAGCTCAAGACGACGTTCCTCTCCGGTCTTTTTTGCAGCCTGTGAAAGTTTCGGGCCTGTTGTTTTTTTGTCAGTCTAAATAGTTATTTTCAGGGTGGTTTCTATGAGTTATGGTCGTGACAACCCCTCATAATGAGATAGTGAATCACGGTTCTTGCCCTGCGGCACACAAAGAAAATAGGAGGAGGAGGGAAATCAACACAGAACTAAACATTCTCCACTCGCAACAACAACTCAATGATGACTTTTAAATCTTCTTTCTCTTCTTTCTGTGTTGACGTCGGTGGCGACAATCAGTGAAACGACGTAACTATTCAAATGGTGCAAATCTCGACTTTTTCGTGACTTTTGTCACGGGGGGGGGAAATGGATTAGCTGCAGGTTTTTTAATACCGGGGGGCCCGGCGGGGAGCGAGGAGTAAAATGATGAATTTGTTCGTCTTTTCAAGCCGACGTCAGGTTGAGGTTGAGGGGAGGGGGGGGGGGGGGGGGGAGGAGAAAGTAAGACAGTGGTGCATAACACTGACATTTTTTAATAGAATTCATTTATAACAAATGGAACTCGTGTCAGCAAAGAACTGATTTTTCATACAGACGTCGTCCTCCACCAAATGTAACCTAAGTAAGAAAATAAAAAGCACTCCTTTCATTGAGAAAAAAGTAATACGGTTTACGCTTACAACTAATCAGAGGTAATTGTATGAGTTCTTTTTAACAAGCCATTTTTTTTTTTTTTAAGTTTTCGTTTTCGTTTTTTTTGTACAATTTCATTATTTAGAGTTCAGTCTATGCATCCAGACGAGAGAGAGATAGAGAGAGAGAGGGAGACAGAGAGAGAGAGAGAGAGAGAGAGCAGAGAACACAACGTTTAATTCTTTTTGAATGACACTCCAAAAGCTTGGACGGCAAAGCCACGAGAAACGGATGGTTTTGGAGCGACAGAATTTTTCTCAAAAGTCATCGGTTCGGCGTGACCGCGGCATCTGGAACCGGATGCTCTTTTTTTAACGTCCACAAACTTCCGTTGTTGTTGTTGGTTTTTTTGTCTTTTTTGTTGTCGTTTTTTTTTTTCCTCGATTCAATATCTTTTTTTGTGTTTATTTACACACACACAACGTGAACGTTTAAGGAGATTCTTACAGATAGGTTCAAGTAATATATTATTGGGTCTAGAATCAATAGGGCAGTGCATAGTACAAAGATATAGAAAGTGCAAATCTTCCTACTAGGCCGGCTTCGGCGATTCTGCGATGTTCACCATGCATACGTAAAAAAATAAAAATAAAATCGCTAAATAAGAAATGACAGGAAAAAAAAATCGGTTGGTTTGTTGACACATACAGACTGTTTATGAATACATCGTAAAGCATCGGCCACCATGACAAAATAATGGCACTTTTTGTCATACCTCACTGTGAAGACAAACGGCGAACTGAATCGGCGAAAACAAAAAATCAAAAGAAGGTACAGAATATGCGCTAACAAGGGAAAGAACGCACCTGGAATGCACATCCACAAAGCCTTCTGGGTAACCGGGAGTTTTGGTCTGGCGTGGTCGCTTTCCGACGTAAACGTGATGTGGTGATGATGTGTGTGCGTGACAGAACCGCAGCCACGTACTCCACCACCTCGTCGTGGTTCCGGAAACACTAACCCCTCAACGTCGTTTGCCGCGATGTCGTCTTCCGTTTTCCGAATCTACGTTCCGATCCACGCGGGTTTGGATCGGTTTTGCCGCGCGCCTCCGTGCAGCGACGCATGTGAGGTGGGGAGCGGTTCGGATTCTAAGGCATCGCGAGAAGCCTTCAGCTTGACTGTTTCAGGACGACAACGCCCTTCCAAATGTACTCGTTTACAAACCTTGACCGCTTGACTAGTCAGGAAGAAACGCTTGCTTTTATGCACGTCCTTTAGCGAGAATATACTTATTGTTTGTGTGTGAATGTGTGTGTGTGAAGTCGACATTATTAAGCAGGACCTGCCTGAGCTATGGTTACATCCAGTCACAGCTGTGGCTGTGTTCGGTGTTGTTCATGTACCAGAATGGGGGGGGGCTATAGCGTTATGTGTTCGTCTACGCATCGTCGGCCACCATGGAAAGGCCAACGGGAAATGAAATGCAAGTTCTGTTGATCTGTTTAACTGTTATCTCCCCCCCCCCCCCCCCCACCACCCCATTCCCTCATTTGCATATACAATCTGATTGCGTGTGACGGCTGAATACTTGCGCTAAACTAATCCGTCCCGGTTACACGTTCGGCATGCTAAATGCCCAGGTTAATAATAATAATAATAATTAAAAAAAAGATACATTAATATGGCAAATTAAATATTATTATTATTTTAAAACAGGCATAAATATAAGGCACTCTAAATGCAATAATGGAAAAGAATGTAAATAAAAAAAAACCCAACACGTTGTTTTTTTTTAGCACTGTATGTTTGTAAGGTCCGGCAAGGAATACACTTTCGTTTGCACCTTGCCCAGTTGTGTGATGACCCCTGACCCCCCCCCCCCACCACCACCCATACAGGGGACCTGCAGTGTTGCCAAATGTCAAAGGATTTTTTGCACGCAACTCCTTTAACTAAAATACTTATATATATATATATATATTTATTGCACAAGAAAGGATTGCACTGAATCAGAATGGGTTTGCTTTAGTCCTACTGATGTGCATTCCGGTGAACAAAAATAAAATAAAAAATCTCGTCATTTCCCTCATTGTTTGACATGACATCTCTCGCGTTCCATCGACAATCCATATTTTTTTTGTGTGGATATAATCATGTTCTTCAAACCAATATATTTATATTTATAATATTATATGTGTATCTGTGTTCTTTAATGGGTAATTCATTATATATTTCGACAATAGAATATATAGATTTGTATCGCCATCCAAATGACCAGTTCCTGTTTGAAACACCACTGCACTGACATGGAAGAATTTCGATCGGCGGTAAGCAGCCACTTTATACTTTGCTCGTCCCTGTTGATTCCCCGACGCCCAAGTTTAACTCACCGGAGTGACTCTGCCATGTTGTGGACGGGAGCACACAGACAATAAAACAAACCAAAGAAAAATCCAGATTTCGGTAGAGTGAACTGACCGCACACAACGTGCAATGAAAATGATAAAAACGATAAAAAATAAAAATCTAATTAAAAAAATACGTAGAATACAGGGAGCAATGAGTTTCCTCCACGACACGGCGTACCTATTAGAACAGTTCTACAGCGTAAAAAAAACAAAAACAAAAAACGGGCGAAAATGTACATACTTGACACCACTTTTTTTTTTTTAAGTGATAGGATTTTGTAAAAATAAAATAAAAGTACAAATTAAATTAAAAAAACTAAAACACACATTTCTCAAAAAAGCACACGTCAGCTTCAGTACGAAAAAAAACCCCGAAACCAAACGAAAACCGAAAACATTTAGTATATTTAATTTTCACCCTCTCTTAAAATTTCGATAATGAACATTGTGGCTATTTATTTATTATTCGTTGATGAATGTCAAACTCGTTTCTAACGTTGTCTTTTCGTTGTTCCGGTGTATTAGATTGGTTGATCTAATTTTTTTTTTCTCTTTACAATGTCCATATAAGGTATTTATTTATTTATTTATTCACGTATCTTTATTTTTAGCCGTTTTTCGGTCGGTGTGTCTCCATTTCGCCTCTCGTCGATTCCCCCAATCGTCGTGGTGATGCATTTCCTCGTCCGCGTCGCGAGCGTCTCGTTATTATTTATTCGTATTTACTTTCGTTCAGTTTGTTTTCTCCAGAGAGAGAGAGAGAGAACCCCAAAGTTCAAATCCTCGGAGCGTCGCCAACACGACACTCCAACAGTCAGGATTTCCCCCCCCCTCCCCTGTCCCCGCCCCTTCCTGTCAGAGGGGGAGGGGCTGAGGGGCGGCACGGGGGGAGGGGCTTCATTTGAGAATCTCCTTGGTCCTCCAGGAATCATCTTTATTCATGTTTCTTTTTTAATGTTTTAGTTTTGACAGGTCATGTTGCACATCCAACACTTAAATGAGTTGTTAGCTAGGTGGGGGGGCGGGGGGGTCGGGGGGGCGTTAAGGAGTACTTGTGTGTTCTCAAGCAGGATCCTATGGCTCAGAAGAGAGGCTGACTGGGTTTGTTTGTTTGTTTGTTTGTTTATTTCTTTTTTTAAATCTTTTCCCAACGCGGCGGACGGACACGACGGCCGGCCAGGACGGGAGAGAGGAAAGGGGGGGGCGGGGCCTTCTGCTCTGTGGCGGGTTCCCTCTCTTCTCTCGGCGCGGCGCCTCTCGCCTCGTCCTCGTCGCCCCCCCCTTACGTTGCATAGTGGTCGAAGCTCCCCAGGTACTCCAGGCCCGCTCTGTAGCAGAACTGGTACTGATCCTGAGGGACGGACACAAAGGAGACAAGATCGAAGTTAGTCGTTCGCCGTCCCGTGTCACATCCTACCACATAGAAGCAGGCGGCCACGTTAGCATCTTTGGTTAATCATCTGGCTGTGATTTTAATGTCAATTTTAATGACCGTTCTGAGCTTTCTTGTGTGAGTGTGTGTACTGTCTGGCGGCCACAGGAGCTCAGGAGGTAAGAGCGGTTGTCTGGCAACAGGAAAGTGGCTACAGGTGGCTTTCAAACCCACAACCTGTTGTCCGGGTGTCCCCCCTCACCCCTAGATTATCCCGCCCATTTTCCCCCTCCGTTTACACATACAGGTCGTGACATTTAACTCCAGATACGGTGTTTGTGTCCTCGCCAAGGAGGCGGTGGGTCGTCGGCGGTCGCCGCGGCCGATGGGAGGAGACGTTCTTACCTACAGTGGACCGAGATCGGCCCATCTTGGCCAAACTGCTCTTTCGTTTTATGGACTTGGCCGATGAAGTCGATGAAGCCCTCCCCTGATTTTGGCACTCCTTGCTCGGGCCAGTCCGTGAATTGGAACTGCCTCACTGTCCGCGACTGTCCGTCCTGGAACAACAAACAAATAGATCTTTATATATATATACAAACAAATGACAGAATAGGGGTTAAATAAAGCATCATCGAATGTGTTTCAACAAATGACAGAATAGGGGTTAAATAAAGCATCATCGAATGTGTTTCAATGTCAGTTTACCTGATTCTATTCAACATTAAACAAGCAGCTATATATACAGTACATATACATACACACACACACACACAGTGCCAGATCCGTTTGATGTGCTGAACTTGGCAGTACACACAGGGGGGGGGGCGGGTGGTGGTATTTAAGAGTGTGCATGACTTAAGTGATATTATATCCCTTTTTTTGTTTTTCTTTTTTTTTTTTTTTTTTTTTTTTTTGTTTTTGTGATTTTACAGATTTTGTTTTTTTTGTTTTTGTGATTTTACAGATTTTTCTTTTTGTGTTTGTATGAAAGGTGGGGGGTGATCAACACACACACACACACACACATGACACCGTCACACACACACACACAACACACACACACACACACACCACACACACACACACACACACACACACACACACACACACACACACACACACACACACACACACACACACACACACACACACACACTACAAAGGCGCGCGCGGCTCGTGCACCTAAGCCTTTGATGGAATTAAAACCGCCGCGGGCTTACTGCTGACAGCGGCACATGAGTTCTTTACACACGCGTGTGTCATATTTATCTCCCCCGTACTGTAGCGCACACGCGAGCCCCCACCCCCCCCCGCCCCCCCCCCCCCCGCCGCCGCCGCCGCACACGGCTCTCCGTATAAACAAATACTTGATACGCCTCCAGACTATGTCCGTTCCCGCGCGGTAAACCGACGGCTCGATCACTCCCTCCGCCGCCGCCCATTAGCGCCCTGGCGTTGAGTCTGGCGAGGCGCATGCATACGTAAAAAAATAAAAATAAAATCGCTAAATAAGAAATGACAGGAAAAAAAAATCGGTTGGTTTGTTGACACATACAGACTGTTTATGAATACATCGTAAAGCATCGGCCACCATGACAAAATAATGGCACTTTTTGTCATACCTCACTGTGAAGACAAACGGCGAACTGAATCGGCGAAAACAAAAAAATCAAAAGAAGGTACAGAATATGCGCTAACAAGGGAAAGAACGCACCTGGAATGCACATCCACAAAGCCTTCTGGGTAACCGGGAGTTTTTGGTCTGGCGTGGTCGCTTTCTGACGTAAACGTGATGTGGTGATGTGTGTGCGCGTGACAGAACCGCAGCCACGTACTCCACCACCTCGTCATGGTTCCGGAAACACTAACCCCTCAACGACGTTTGCCGCGATGTCGTCTTCCGTTTCCGAATCTACGTTCCGATCCACGCGGTTTTGGATCGGTTTTGTCGCGCACCTCCGTGCAGCGACGCATGTGAGGTGGGGAGCGGTTCGGATTCTAAGGCATCGCGAGAAGCCCTTCAGCTTGACTGTTTCAGGACGACAACGCCCTTCCAAATGTACTCGTTTACAAACCTTGACCGCTTGACTAGTCAGGAAGAAACGCTTGCTTTTATGCACGTCCTTTAGCGAGAATATACTTATTGTTTGTGTGTGAATGTGTGTGTGTGAAGTCGACATTATTAAGCAGGACCTGCCTGAGCTATGGTTACATCCAGTCACAGCTGTGGCCGGTGTTGTTCATGTACCAGAATGGGGGGGCTATAGCGTTATGTGTTCGTCTACGCATCGTCGGCCACCATGGAAAGGCCAACGGGAAATGAAATGCAAGTTCTGTTGATCTGTTTAACTGTTATCTCCCCCCCCCCCCCCCCCACCCCATTCCCTCATTTGCATATACAATCTGATTGCGTGTGACGGCTGAATACTTGCGCTAAACTAATCCGTCCCGGTTACACGTTCGGCATGCTAAATGCCCAGGTTAATAATAATAATAATAATTAAAAAAAAGATACATTAATATGGCAAATTAAATATTATTATTATTTTAAAACAGGCATAAATATAAGGCACTCTAAATGCAATAATGGAAAAGAATGTAAATAAAAAAAAACCCAACACGTTGTTTTTTTTTAGCACTGTATGTTTGTAAGGTCCGGCAAGGAATACACTTTCGTTTGCACCTTGCCCAGTTGTGTGATGACCCCTGACCCCCCCCCCCCACCACCATACAGGGGACCTGCAGTGTTGCCAAATGTCAAAGGATTTTTTGCACGCAACTCCTTTAACTAAAATACTTATATATATATATATATATTTATTGCACAAGAAAGGATTGCACTGAATCAGAATGGGTTTGCTTTAGTCCTACTGATGTGCATTCCGGTGAACAAAAATAAAATAAAAAATCTCGTCATTTCCCTCATTGTTTGACATGACATCTCTCGCGTTCCATCGACAATCCATATTTTTTTTGTGTGGATATAATCATGTTCTTCAAACCAATATATTTATATTTATAATATTATATGTGTATCTGTGTTCTTTAATGGGTAATTCATTATATATTTCGACAATAGAATATATAGATTTGTATCGCCATCCAAATGACCAGTTCCTGTTTGAAACACCACTGCACTGACATGGAAGAATTTCGATCGGCGGTAAGCAGCCACTTTATACTTTGCTCGTCCCTGTTGATTCCCCGACGCCCAAGTTTAACTCACCGGAGTGACTCTGCTATGTTGTGGACGGGAGCACACAGACAATAAAACAAACCAAAAAAAATCCAGATTTCGGTAGAGTGAACTGACCGCACACAACGTGCAATGAAAATGATAAAAACGATAAAAAATAAAAATCTAATTAAAAAAATACGTAGAATACAGGGAGCAATGAGTTTCCTCCACGACACGGCGTACCTATTAGAACAGTTCTACAGCGTAAAAAAAAACAAAAACAAAAAACGGGCGAAAATGTACATACTTGACACCACTTTTTTTTTTTTAAGTGATAGGATTTTGTAAAAATAAAATAAAAGTACAAATTAAATTAAAAAAACTAAAACACACATTTCTCAAAAAAGCACACGTCAGCTTCAGTACGAAAAAAAACCCCGAAACCAAACGAAAACCGAAAACATTTAGTATATTTAATTTTCACCCTCTCTTAAAATTTCGATAATGAACATTGTGGCTATTTATTTATTATTCGTTGATGAATGTCAAACTCGTTTCTAACGTTGTCTTTTCGTTGTTCCGGTGTATTAGATTGGTTGATCTAATTTTTTTTTTCTCTTTACAATGTCCATATAAGGTATTTATTTATTTATTTATTCACGTATCTTTATTTTTAGCCGTTTTTCGGTCGGTGTGTCTCCATTTCGCCTCTCGTCGATTCCCCCAATCGTCGTGGTGATGCATTTCCTCGTCCGCGTCGCGAGCGTCTCGTTATTATTTATTCGTATTTACTTTCGTTCAGTTTGTTTTCTCCAGAGAGAGAGCAGAGACACCCACAGGTTCTCCTCTCGGACAGCGTCCGCCACAGCACCTCCACCCCGGTCCCGGGATTCTCCCCTCCCTGGTCCCCCGCCCTTCCCTGTACAGAGGGCGAGGGGCCCTGACGGGGCCGCACCGGCCCGGGGCAGGCGGCTTTCATCTGCGATCTCTTGGTCCCTCCAGCGACCCTCATCTTTATTCGTGTTTCCTTTTTCCTTAACATGTCCTTTCCGTTTTGACAGGTCATGTTGCACATCCAACACTTAAATGAGTTGTTAGCTAGGGGGGGGGGGGGGGGGGGGGGGGGGGCGTTAAGGAGTACTTGTGTGTTCTCAAGCAGGATCCTATGGCTCAGAAGAGAGGCTGACTGGGTTTGTTTGTTTGTTTGTTTGTTTATTTCTTTTTTTAAATCTTTTCCCAACGCGGCGGACGGACACGACGGCCGGCCAGGACGGGAGAGAGGAAAGGGGGGGGCGGGGCCTTCTGCTCTGTGGCGGGTTCCCTCTCTTCTCTCGGCGCGGCGCCTCTCGCCTCGTCCTCGTCGCCCCCCCCTTACGTTGCATAGTGGTCGAAGCTCCCCAGGTACTCCAGGCCCGCTCTGTAGCAGAACTGGTACTGATCCTGAGGGACGGACACAAAGGAGACAAGATCGAAGTTAGTCGTTCGCCGTCCCGTGTCACATCCTGTACCCCACCGTGTCACATCCTGTACCCCCCCGTGTCACATCCTGTACCCCACCGTGTCACATCCTGTACCCCACCGTGTCACATCCTGTACCCCCCCGTGTCACATCCTGTACCCCACCGTGTCACATCCTGTACCCCACCGTGTCACATCCTGTACCCCACCGTGTCACATCCTGTACCCCACCGTGTCACATCCTGTACCCCCGTGTCACATCCTGTACCCACCGTGTCACATCCTGTACCCCCCGTGTCACATCCTGTACCCCACCGTGTCACATCCTGTACCCCCCCGTGTCACATCCTGTACCCCACCGTGTCACATCCTGTACCCCCCGTGTCACATCCTGTACCCCACCGTGTCACATCCTGTTGCTTTATTCTGAAGAAGAAACTCAGACAGGCGTTGACGGTAGACATAGCATTTTAGTTGTAGTGCCACGTTGATGCTAGATTAGTGTCTAACAACATTAAAATAAAAAATTGTCAAATAAAATAGTGCATTGAGATTTGCTTGCAAAATTACACAAAAAATATATTAAAACTAGGCAATTAAAAGGTGCAATTTAAACAAAAGATGTGCATTAATGTAATGCACTAGTGTCCATGGGGGGTGGGAGTCAGTGGGGTCAAACGTTACCATAACGTGTAGTATAGAATATAGTATACCGTGAGAGGTGTCCTTCACAGTTCAGTAAAAGCGCTGGTGATCGCTCCAAGGCGCTTTATTTGAATGTAACAGCAGCAGTAGTAACAGCCGGTCCCTGTGGGCTCACCTCTGTCTGCACCATGGCCGGTCTTTGCGTCCGGAGCATTTTGACCGTCTGGAAGATGTCTACGACGCCCTCGTACCGCATGCGCTCCAAGACGATGCTCAGCGTGATGAACACGCCGGTCCTGCCGACTCCGGCGCTGTCACACACACACACACACACACACGCACGCATACACACACACACACACACACACACACACGCACACACCACATAGAAGCAGGCGGCCACGTTAGCATCTTTGGTTAATAATCTGGCTGTGATTTTAATGTCAATTTTAATGACCGTTCTGAGCTTTCTTGTGTGAGTGTGTGTACTGTCTGGCGGCCACAGGAGCTCAGGAGGTAAGAGCGGTTGTCTGGCAACAGGAAAGTGGCTCCGCCGCCGCCCATTAGCGCCCTGGCGTTGAGTCTGGCGAGGCGCAGCGTTCCCTCACCGTCGGCCAATCAAATCAGGTCGTGTTGTGTAGTGTAGTGTGCGCCCGGGCCAGCGTTGTTCTGACAGTTAAGCGCCAGGCCACTGTGTGCGGTGTTCCCCAAACAAAAGGAGAAAAAACGAGACTTTCTGGAGCGCGGCGGCGACGACGTCCGTTTTGATTTCCGTCCGTCCGACGTTTTTTGCGCAACGGAATGCCCGACCGGGCGGCTGCGTGCGGCGTGCTTACCCTGGCATCGGTGACTTTGAATTCTCTCAGGATGTACTGGGGCATGTTGTACTCGGCCATCGGGTCCACTACAAAGTACTGGTATCTGGCCGACCTCTCTGCTGGCCAGTACTGGTGGCATTTTTCCTGGGAGGGGAGGGAAAATAAATAAAAAGTAGACGCAGGGGTTAGATTTCGGTCACATTCCTGCCGTTCTGACCGCAAACATTCATACGCAATTTAGATCGTTTCGAGCAATAATGACTTTGGCGTCGATAAATACTCACGCTCTCGTTCACATGCGCACGCTCACAATCCGAAACCATACTTGTATCACCGCAGAGTTCCTTGATTTCACTTTGAGCCCTCCTTTATCCCCCCCCCAGCCCCCCACCACACAAACCCCCCGGACAATTCATGAATTGTAAAAGGGAAAAAGATATGATTGAGTGGAGACTCCTTCAAACACGCACCCTGCCCATTTCTCTGAGTTTGGTGAGCATGACCACGATGGTGGAGTTGTGCTCCCATAGCATTCTCCAGAAGTCCTCGGTGGTCTCGGCCAGCGGGCCCTGCGTGGCGATGTAGGCCTTCTGTTGCCTGCGGGGAGACGAAAGAGGAGAGAGAGAGAGAGAGAGAGAGACAATCATGAGATGTGGAGATCCACGGCCGATAAGAGACCGATACGGAAAGGCATTTTATCTCTCGCTTCCAGCCCGGGCAGTTTTGAGGAGGGAAAATGAAACGGGAGGGGGGATGAGAAGGCTCCGGAGACCGCTGACTCCGCTCAGCTCGGTTATAGCAAACTTGGCTTCAGAAAAAGGGGGCTTCTTTTGAACATGGATTTTTTTTTCGGGGAAGCTATTTGAAAGTCTCTTTTGGGGCTCGGCGTGGCCAAAAAAAAAAAAACCACACACACTCACCTGTATCCGTCAATGAAGCTGGCGTTGATGTAGTCGGAGCCCTCGACTCCGCGGATGGGCTGCAGGCAGACCCGCGTCGACTCGTAGGGCATGATGTTCACCAGGCGGTTCTTGAACTTGTTGCAGGGCAGGTTGGCGCTGATGAATCGCGACGTGTGGGCTTTCGTGTTGGCCAAGCGCTGCAGACAGACACACACACACACACACACACACACACACACACACACACACACACACATGGATGTAGACTGACAGGGCCACGTCTACGTCAGGAAAAAGCAATGTCCCTTATTTCCCCCGTGAGTCCATGACTGAGAGTGTGTGTGTGTGTGTTTGATGTTATAGTTGTGGCGGGATAAAGACGCGCGAGTGGTGTTATTAATAACCACACACACACTCCGGAGGAATATGTTTGCTTGTGAGATAGCCCCCCCTTTCGCGCGCACGCCGCCACGACGACGACGACGATAGCAAATGTTTGCTTCTCCCGGGTTTATGGATCGTGGCTTTTCTTCGGTTACATATATTATACGAGCGTCACACACGTCTGTAAGAAGGGGAACCATGGGAAATACCGTTGCCGTTTTATAGCGAAATCGGCCGACCTAACCGGCGATATGTGTGTGTGTGTGTGTGTGTGTGTGACAAGTGAGGCAATAAACGAGCCGCAATGTACGTTTAACAATGTGTGGTTTTGGCCAGCCGCGCTGTTGGCGGTGTATGTTCCTCAAGACCCACTGGTAATTGTCTTTCCCTTTTTCGGTGAGACGGAGCAGGGGTGTGGGGGGGGGGGGTTCTGGTTCTGGTTCTGTAAGCCAATACCCTAAGAGAGGGAAAGGGCCGTATATACGCCGTGTCGAGGGGGGCCATAAAGGGTGAGTGTGGGGGGGTGTGGCGGTGTGGGGGGAGAGTTGGCGGACTGGAATACCTAGGAAAACCACAGGCCCTGCGCTGTCTCCCAGGGCCTAATGGGGCACCCGGAGAAGGGCCCCAGGAGAGGCTTTTTTTTTCTCATTACTGATGAGCCAATCAGTGGCGCCGGGGGAACGTTGTAATGTTGTGGCACAGGGGGGACCGATAAAGCAAGCAAAGAAGGAAGGAAGTGGGGGGGGGGGGGATTTCCAATGAAACAATATGTGGCCCCGCTGTGTAAAACACTCCTTATAGGGTGGTGGGGGGGGGGGGTGGGCTGTTCAACTTTAACATGCCGCGTCGCAGGGAAAAATCCACATGCTGTAGTCTAACAGGGCGTACTTTCAATACGTGATGTATAGTTATTGGGTTTCCTTTCTGTTCGCCTGGTAAAGGAGTGTGTTTCCATTCCAAAGTCACGCACGCGAGCTTGCTTGACCCCGCCCCCCCACCCTGCGCTCATTGGGTCACGCTGCTGCTGCTGATGCTGTTTTCCCGCCAGAACCAACGTGTGGTGTGACACACACATGCGCGGCGCTGATGTAACAATGGGGCTGATGGGCGAACCATGTGTCGGGCGAGGCCAAGGGGGGGGGGGCGGGGTGGGGGTTGCAGGTCTCTCCGGGCGCTCTAGGTGATTGCTTCCATTAGGCGGGAGGAACGCTGACGGACGCTTTTTAAACATCCGCCCGCAACGTAATCAAGGTACGCCGCGACTTTTCCACTGGAAGTCGGCGCGGGCCAAGGCAACGCAACAGTATACCTCTCGCTCGCGCTCTGTCATTAAAAACTCATTGGCTCATTTCTTTTCATTAAAACATATTTTTTTCGGCCAGATTTGCGAGCCGAGTTGGCCGGCAATTATTTTTTTCGACTTATCCGGCGCCGAAAGAAAAATCAATTTCTTAAGGAAATTCAACTAGTATTTAGGCAAGGCGAGTTTATTTATATAGCACCGTTCAAACACAAGGCCATTCATAGTGCTTTACAAAGGAAACTCCAATAAAAATATATATAAGATAAAGTATGTATGATGTACATATTGAATTAAAAGCTGTGGCTAACAGAAATGTTTTGAGCCTTGATTTAAAGGAATTAAGTGTTGAGGCAGACCTCACATGTTCTAGAAGTTTGTTCCAGAGCTGTGGTGTATAGAAACTCAATGACATGCTTGGTTCGAACCCTGGGAACAGTGAGCAGGCCAGTCCCCGGTGACCTGAGAGCTCCAGTGGGCTCAGAACACACAAGCAGGTCAGAGTGTGGGTACATCTGGTGCCTTGTACACGACTAGTAATATCCTGAACTCAATTGTCTGGCAAATTGGATGCGGGGACCTTAGCACTGGAGTAATGTGGACTGCAGACCAGTTTAGACCAGTTTAGAAATTGGTGCAGTCCAGTCCACTGGGTAGGGCTGGTCGTCTGATCTCGTCGGCATACATCTAGGTGGACACTCCCACTTGTGATGTCACACGTGATAATTCCCACCTGTGTGGTGGTATAACAGGGCCCCCTTTAAGATCCGGGTGGTGTCGTTGGAAGTCTCGCCTACCTTGAACTCCAGCTCCATGCCCGTGATGTTCTCGCCACCCTCGATCTGCGTGAGCTTCTGGATGTAGGCGTAGAGGTTGCGGGCGGGCACCTCGGTGGCACCGCAGTTGACGGCCTCCTGCAGCGCGTCGTGGATGAAGACGTACTGGTCCTCCGTCTGCACCATGTAGTTGCGCTGCGAGCGCATCAGCGTCACGTGGCCGTAGATGTCGGCCGTCTTCTCGTGCTTGATGCGCTCCAGCATGGCGTCGATGACGATGAAGCAGCCGGTGCGGCCCACGCCGGCGCTGTATGGGAGGGGTTAGAGGGGGAGGGGGTCAGGGTTGGGAGGGGGAGGAGTCAGGTTTGTAAATCTTGCTTTGGTTAATAATCTGGCTGTGATTTTAATGTCAATTTTAATGACCGTTCTGAGCTTTCTTGTGTGAGTGTGTGTACTGTCTGGCGGCCACAGGAGCTCAGGAGGTAAGAGCGGTTGTCTGGCAACAGGAAAGTGGCTACAGGTGGCTTTCAAACCCACAACCTGTTGTCCGGGTGTCCCCCCTCACCCCTAGATTATCCCGCCCATTTTCCCCCTCCGTTTACACATACAGGTCGTGACATTTAACTCCAGGAGGCGGGGTCGTCGGCGGTCGCCCCCGGCCGATGGGAGGAGACGTTCTTACCTACAGTGGACCGAGATCGGCCCATCTTGGCCAAACTGCTCTTTCGTTTTATGGACTTGGCCGATGAAGTCGATGAAGCCCTCCCCTGATTTTGGCACTCCTTGCTCGGGCCAGTCCGTGAATTGGAACTGCCTCACTGTCCGCGACTGTCCGTCCTGGAACAACAAACAAATAGATCTTTATATATATATACAAACAAATGACAGAATAGGGGTTAAATAAAGCATCATCGAATGTGTTTCAATGTCAGTTTACCTGATTCTATTCAACATTAAACAAGCAGCTATATATACAGTACATATACATACACACACACACAGTGCCAGATCCGTTTGATGTGCTGAACTTGGCAGTACACACAGGGGGGGGGGCGGGTGGTGGTATTTAAGAGTGTGCATGACTTAAGTGATATTATATCCCTTTTTTTGTTTTTCTTTTTTTTTTTTTTTTTTTTTTTTTTGTTTTTGTGATTTTACAGATTTTGTTTTTTTTGTTTTTGTGATTTTACAGATTTTTCTTTTTGTTCCGTTTGTGATGGGGTGGGGGGTATGAAGGAATAATATCATATGACCATGATGAGCACGTGGCGCACACATACACACACACACACACACACACACACACACACACTCACCACACACACACACACACACCATAACACACACACACCATAACACACACACACACACCACACACACACATACAAAGGCGCGCGCGGCTCGTGCACCTAAGCCTTTGATGGAATTAAAACCGCCGCGGGCTTACTGCTGACAGCGGCACATGAGTTCTTTACACACGCGTGTGTCATATTTATCTCCCCCGTACTGTAGCGCACACGCGAGCCCCCACCCCCCCCCGCCGCCGCCGCCGCCGCCGCACACGGCTCTCCGTATAAACAAATAGTTGATACGCCTCCAGACTATGTCCCCCGGTGGCTACGGCTACGGACCGTTCCCGCGCGGTAAACCGACGGCTCGATCACTCCCGCCGCCGCCGCCCATTAGCGCCCTGGCGTTGAGTCTGGCGAGGCGCAGCGTTCCCTCACCGTCGGCCAATCAAATCAGGTCGTGTTGTGTAGTGTAGTGTGCGCCCGGGCCAGCGTTGTTCTGACAGTTAAGCGCCAGGCCACTATCTGATGAAGGTGACGCGGTGGTTCCCCCAACCCTGCCAGAGCGGACACCCACACGAGCACTTTCTGGCGCCGCGAGTGAACGGGAAATGTTTAGGGAGGGGGAAGTTGGATTTTTTTGTTTTTGGGTGACAGAGAGAGAGGAGCAGAGAGAAGAGAGAGAGAGAGACACACACACACACACACACACACACACACACACACACACACACACAGTCAAGGGCTTCTATTTTGTTGGAGTGTTTGGTCTGTGATGCTACAGTGTGCTCTCTCCCTCTCTCTGCATTGCAGAGAGAGAGGGAGAGAGAGAGAGAGAGAGAGAGAGTCGGTACAAAAGAGGGAGAGAAAAGGGGAGAGAGGGGAGAGAGAAAAAGAGAGATAAAAATGGAGAGAGGAGTATGTGACGAGAGAGTTTCGTAAATATATAATTAAAACCGAAAACAAAAACAGAAAAAAAACATTGTGATGACTCTGGTTGTGAATTGGTTGCTTCTGCTTAATGGTGTGTGTGTGTGTGTGTGTGTGTGTGTGTGTGTGTGTGTGTGTGTGTGTGTGTGTGTGTGTGTGTGTGTGTGTGTGTGTGTGTATATGTGTGTGTGTGTGTGTGTGTGTGTGTGTATGTGTGTGTGTGTGTGTGTGTGTGTTTTGTGTGTGTGTGTGTTTGTGTTGTGTATATGTGTGTGTTGTGTGTGTTTGTGTGTTTTTAGTGTTGTGTGTGTGTGTGTCTGTGTATGTGTAGTGTGTGTGTGTGTGTGTGTGTGTGTGGACGGGGCGGGCGCGACGGTGCCGTTTGATCCGTTCGGCGGGGTGCGAGCGGTTTGGTTGGCTCGGAACGGAGATGCCCGGATGGGGCGGGCTGGGCGGGGCGGGGCGGGCGGTGCGGCGTGAGCCTGGCATCGGTGTGACTGGGTTGAATTTCTCTCGAGGAGGGTGTACGTGGGGCATGTGTGGGTAGCGGTCGGGGGCCATTCGGGGGGGGGGGGTCCAGCTGACAAGGGAGGTTAGCTGGGCGAAGTGGCTGGGGGCGCGACCTCTCTGGGCTGGGCCGAAGTACTGGTGGGCGATGTTTTCGCGGGAGGGAGGAGAAAGTAAATAAAAAGTAAGACGGGCGAGGGTTGTAGGAGTTTGGCGGGGGGTCAGGGGGCGGATTGCCTGGCGCGTGTGCTGGGGACCTGGCGAACTTGCAGGGTACGCAATGTAAAGTCCGTGTAGGGTCGAGGCAGATAGAGTGGACGTGGTGTGGGGCGGGTCGGGATGAGAGATGGACTCCGGCTCTCGTTGCGAGCATGGCGGCGACGGGCTCACGAAGTGCCGGAGAGGGGGACGCATGACTGGGTGGTCCGACGCGGCGCAGGGAGTGTCGGCGGTGGGAGTGGTGGTGCCGACTTTGAGCCCTGCCTGGTGTAGTCCCCGCGCGGCCGCAGGCCCCCGCAGGGCGCACGAGCCGAGAGAAACCCCCGCGACAAGTTCGAGGAATGTTGTGAAAAGGGGGAAGGAAAGAGGGTATGGGATTGGAGTGGAAGCACTCCTTGCAAAGGCGACGGCACCCTGGGCCCAGGTTCTTGCTGAGTGTGTGGGTGAGCGGTGAGGCCACGATGGTGAGGGTTGGTGGCTGCCGGGCGTTAGCGAGGTTCGTCCAGGAGAGTGCCGTCGGGTGGGGTGCGGGTGCGGGGGGCCAGCGGGGCCGCTGGCGTGGGGGGCGGAGTGGTGAGTGCGCTGCGGGGAGGGGAGAAGAGAGAGAGGAGAGGAGAGGAGAGGGAGAGGAGAGAGAGAGGAGAGAGGAGGAGAGGGAGGAGGGAGGAGGGGGAGAGAGGAGAGAGGAGAGGAGAGGAGGGAGGAGGGAAGGAGAGAGGGGAGGAGGAGAGAGAGGAGGGAGAGAGGAGGAGGGAGGGAGAGAGGGAGAGAGGAGAGGAGGAGAGGCGGGTGAGGGAGGGGCGGGGTGGAGGAGGGAGGAGGAGAGGGTCAGAAGCGGGGGGGCTTGCTGTGGTGTGGGAAGCGATGGGAGTTTTGGTTGTTTTCGGGGGGAGAGCTGATTGGGAAGTGGGGCTGCTGTTGGGGCTGACGGCGTGGGGCCGCGAAAGGAAGGAGAAGAAAGGCGAAGAGCCAGCGACGGACGACTCACCGTGGTAGGTGCGCGTGCCAATGAGGCTGGGCGGGTTGAGGTGGTGAGGTCGGGAGCCGGCTCGACTCGCGACGGGGGATGGGGCTGGCGAGGCGAGACCCGGCGGTTGAGCGTGCGGGTTAGGGGCATGGAGTTGGGGTTGCGACCAGGGCGGTTCTGGGAACTTGGTGTGCAGGGGCGAGGGTTGGCGGGCGTGGATGGGGGAAGCGCGGGGACGTGGGTGGGCTTTCGGGTGTTGGGGCTAGAGCGCTGCAGGGCAGGGGAGGACACGGCGACACACACGAGCACGACACACACAGTGGCCGTCCCCGGCACAACACAACACGCAACACAGCACGACACAGCACAGCACAACACGCAACACAACACAGCACGACACAGCACACACAACACACACACAGCCACTGTCACACACAGATGTAGACTGACAGGGCCACGTCTACGTCAGGAAAAACCAATGTCCCTTATTTCCCCCGTGAGTCCATGACTGAGAGTGTGTGTGTGTGTGTTTGATGTTATAGTTGTGGCGGGATAAAGACGCGTGGTGGCAGGGGGTGGGGGGGCAGGCGGAGGCGGTTGGAAGGGCGGGTGCGGGGTGGGTGGTGGTAGCTGCGAGGGCCGTGAGTCCATGACTGAGAGTGTGTGTGTGTGTGTTTGATGTTATAGTTGTGGCGGGATAAAGACGCGTGAGTAGTGTTATTAATAACCACACACACACTCCGGAGGAATATGTTTGCTTGTGAGATAGCCCCCCCTTTGCGCGCACGTCGCCACGACGACGACGATAGCAAATGTTTGCTTCTCCCGGGTTTATGGATCGTGGCTTTTCTTCGGTTACATATATTATACGAGCGTCACACACGTCTGTAAGAAGGGGAACCATGGGAAATACCGTTGCCGTTTTATAGCGAAATCGGCCGACCTAACCGGCGATATGTGTGTGTGTGTGTGTGTGTGTGTGACAAGTGAGGCAATAAACGAGCCGCAATGTACGTTTAACAATGTGTGGTTTTGGCCAGCCGCGCTGTTGGCGGTGTATGTTCCTCAAGACCCACTGGTAATTGTCTTTCCCTTTTTCGGTGAGACGGAGCAGGGGGTGTGGGGGGGTTCTGGTTCTGGTTCTGTAAGCCAATACCCTAAGAGAGGGAAAGGGCCGTATATACGCCATGTCGAGGGGGGCCATAAAGGGCGAGTGTGGGGGGGTGTGGCGGTGTGGGGGGAGAGTCGGCGGACTGGAATACCTAGGAAAACCACAGGCCCTGCGCTGTCTCCCAGGGCCTAATGGGGCACCCGGAGAAGGGCCCCAGGAGAGGCTTTTTTTTTCTCATTACTGATGAGCCAATCAGTGGCGCCGGGGGAACGTTGTAATGTTGTGGCACAGGGGGGACCGATAAAGCAAGCAAAGAAGGAAGGAAGTGGGGGGGGGGGGGGGGGATTTCCAATGAAACAATATGTGGCCCCGCTGTGTAAAACACTCCTTATAGGGTGGCGGGGGGGGGGGGTGGGCTGTTCAACTTTAACATGCCGTGTTGCAGGGAAAAATCCACGTGCTGTAGTCTAACAGGGCGTACTTTCAATGCGTGATGTATAGCTATTGGGTTTCTTTTCTGTTCGCCTGGTAAAGGAGTGTGTTTCCATTCCAAAGTCACGCACGCGAGCTTGCTTGACCCCGCCCCCCCCCACCCTGCTCTCATTGGGTCACGCTGCTGCTGCTGATGCTGTTTTCCCGCCAGAACCAACGTGTGGTGTGACACACACATGCGCGGCGCTGATGTAACAATGGGGGCTGATGGGCGAACCATGTGTCGGGGAGGGGGGCTAGCAGCTCTCGGGTGGGGGTTGCGGGTCTCTCCGGGCGCGTCTAGGTGATTGCTTCCATTAGGCGGGAGGAACGCTGACGGACGCTTTTTAAACATCCGCCCGCAACGTAATCAAGGTACGCCGCGACTTTTCCACTGGAAGTCGGCGCGGGCCAAGGCAACGCAACAGTATACCTCTCGCTCGCGCTCTGTCATTAAAAACTCATTGGCTCATTTCTTTTCATTAAAACATATTTTTTTCGGCCAGATTTGCGAGCCGAGTTGGCCGGCAATTATTTTTTTCGACTTATCCGGCGCCGAAAGAAAAATCAATTTCTTAAGGAAATTCAACTAGTATTTAGGCAAGGCGAGTTTATTTATATAGCACCGTTCAAACACAAGGCCATTCATAGTGCTTTACAAAGGAAACTCCAATAAAAATATATATAAGATAAAGTATGTATGATGTACATATTGAATTAAAAGCTGTGGCCAACAGAAATGTTTTGAGCCTTGATTTAAAGGAATTAAGTGTTGAGGCAGACCTCACATGTTCTAGAAGTTTGTTCCAGAGTTGTGGTGTATAGAAACTCAATGACATGCTTGGTTCGAACCCTGGGAACAGTGAGCAGGCCAGTCCCCGGTGACCTGAGAGCTCCAGTGGGCTCAGAACACACAAGCAGGTCAGAGTGTGGGTACATCTGGTGCCTTGTACACGACTAGTAATATCCTGAACTCAATTGTCTGGCAAATTGGATGCGGGGACCTTAGCACTGGAGTAATGTGGACTGCAGACCAGTTTAGAAGTTGGTGCAGTCCAGTCCACTGGGTAGGGCCGGTCGTCTGATCTCGTCGGCATACATCTAGGTGGACACTCCCACTTGTGATGTCACACGTGACAATTCACACCTGTGTGGTGGTATAATAGGGCCCCTTTAAGATGGCGAAGTGACATCACAAGCGGGAGTGACGTACGCTGGCTAGATCAGTGTAGCGGGTGGTGCAGTCCAGTCCACCCGGGTAGGGCCGGTCGTCTGATCTCGTCGGCATACATCTAGGTGGACACTCCCACTTGTGATGTCACACGTGATAATTCCCACCTGTGTGGTGGTATAACAGGGCCCCCTTTAAGATCCGGGTGGTGTCGTTGGAAGTCTCGCCTACCTTGAACTCCAGCTCCATGCCCGTGATGTTCTCGCCACCCTCGATCTGCGTGAGCTTCTGGATGTAGGCGTAGAGGTTGCGGGCGGGCACCTCGGTGGCACCGCAGTTGACGGCCTCCTGCAGCGCGTCGTGGATGAAGACGTACTGGTCCTCCGTCTGCACCATGTAGTTGCGCTGCGAGCGCATCAGCGTCACGTGGCCGTAGATGTCGGCCGTCTTCTCGTGCTTGATGCGCTCCAGCATGGCGTCGATGACGATGAAGCAGCCGGTGCGGCCATGGGGCTGTGTCCCCTTTCTGCAGACTTGTCTCCACGTTGCTTTGTATGGCTTCTGACACAGACACACACTCATGGCTTTTCGCTGACTACAGAGGAGCTCCAAGTGTGTGTGTGTGTGTGTGTGTGTGTGTGTGTGTGTGTGTGTGTGTGTGTGTGTGTGTGTGTGTGGTCTTGTGTCTGGCCGCTGAAGTTGGCAACTTATTTTAGAGGCGTGAACCAAAGGGGGATAACATGTGCTGCGCTGATGTGAGACATGTTAGCGCTGGTGCTAACAAGGAACCACACAGTGCCTCCTATCTCTCTCACACTTCTGCCTTACTTGCTGTGTGTGTGTGTGTGTGTGTGTGTGTGCTTGTGTGTGTGTGTGTTGAGGGAGATGCAGTTTTTGCTGTGGGCCATGATACTGGTAATCCTTGTGCTCTGTGGCTGCAAACAACCATCCAATGGAAAGTGCTCGTAGGGGGATAGCTTCCTTTAGCTTGTGGTGGAGGACTGCGGTGGCATTCAAATATCTGCACTCTTTGTAGCCCCTCTGGCCTGTCCTAGTGTGAATAACTTACTTGATAATTACTGTAAATCAAATTAAATACACTGTATGAACTGTGTTATATATTCCCTCCTCCTCAGTCCAGCTACAAGGAGGTGCTAGAGAGCCCTGCCATAGCACATCAAGACCTTACAGCAAATGCGTAAGTGCCTTAAAGGAGCCCCTACTATACCACCAGGTGGGAGTGCCCACCGAGATGTATGCTGGTCTAGTCATCATACATTTAGGTGAGCCCCACTTGTGATGTCACAAAAGAAAATCTTTAGTCGGCTTGCAATAGCTAATTTGCACCTGGTGGTATAAAAGGGTTCCTTCAGAACTGCAGGGGCCGAGAAAAAGAAGTGGGATGAGAAAATGACCCTAACGACATGATGGTCTCAATCACGGCAAAACTCGAGGCTTCAAAATGGCAGTCGTACCCAAACCAATGGGTGATGTCATGCTGGCTACATCCAGAGCCGAGCCTGTTTGTGTTTCTGCTCTCTACTATTGTCCTGTACTCCCTGCTCTGATCACTAAGTACTGCCCTGTAGCACGCAGAGATGCCGCTCACCTGCAGTGCACCACCATGGGTCCCGCGTCTGGGGGGTTACAGGCTTTGACCCGCCTGAGGAAGGCCAGGAAGGGAGTGGGGTGCTCGGGCACCCCGTGGTCTGGCCAGGCCGTGGACTGGAACTGCCTCACCTCCCGCTTCTCACTGGAGCCGTTCTGGGAGAGAGAGAGAGAGAGAGAGGGAAACGAAATATGCATACGTCAACAATACTGAGAACACAGGAATAGTTTGTTTTAACACATTAAAATGACAGGAGTTGTGTATGCAGCCAAAATAGACAGGGCAAGCTATGGTCAGGGAGAGGAGTGACACAATTGGTCTGAACTAGGGAGAGGGAGGAGTCTTAAGCAGCAGGTGAGCTAGCTGACATAATTGGTCTGATGAACTAGTGGATGAGGGGGGAGGAGTCCTAAGCAGCAGGTGAGCTAGCTGACATAATTGGTCTGATGAACTAGTGGATGAGGGGGGAGGAGTCCTAAGCAGCAGGTGAGCTAGCTGACACAATTGGTCTGATGCACTAGGGAAGGGGGGGAGGAGTCTTAAGCGGCAGGTAAGCGAGCTGACACAAAGAGATAATTGTTTAATACATTTACATTTACATTTAGGGCATTTGGCAGACGCTTTTATCCAAAGCGACTTACAAAGAGTACATTTGTTGAAGGTAATCACCACATTAATCAAATTAATCACCACATTGTCGAAACTCTGATCCATGCCTTCATTACATCCAGAATTGTCCTCCAGAACCTCCACTGGTCCCACAACGGATCAACTTCAAAGTCCTTCTCCTCGCTCATAAAGCCCTCCATAACAAGGCCCCCTCGTACCTCACCAACCTGCTCCACCACCACTCCTTCCCACAGCCTCGGCTCCTGTCTCTACCACTCAGGACCAAGCTCCAGACCTGGGGTGACAGAGCATTCTCCATAGCTGCCCCCTCCCTCTGGAACTCTCTCTCCAAACACCTCCGACGCTCGCACCGATCGGCCCGTGTTCAAATCTCTACTCAAAACCCACTTCTTTAGAAGTGCTTTTAATATGTGACAAATGCTGTGTATTTTATGCGTTTAGTATGTTGTTTTCTTTTAAATCATTTTGCAAATTGTCTGAGTATTTTGAGGAGCGCTCTATAAATAAAATGCATTATTATTATTATTATTACTTTTATTGAACTTTAAGAAAACTCAAATAAATCTGTACGCTGTTGAATTTACTTTATTCGAATCATCTACAAATTATACTCTATTTGTTATCTGGAAAATTACATTCTCAAGAGATGATGCAAAACAGCTGTAACATCGGAACATCTTGATGAGTATTCAGGGATGAGTTCGTAATGGCACACTACTGAGTGATCGCTCAACTCATTGAATCACGACACACACAGAATGTGCCAGCAGCAATTATGAAACTATTTTTGTTTTTCTGGGACACATTTGTCAACGCTTAAATGGAAACGGCTAAGATATAACGTATGCCTGAATAAATAAATGCAAAAGACATTTAATCGTAACCAGGAAATTGCTCTGAGAGAAAAAAAATCATTCATTCCTGGCTGGCAGCTATTATTCTGAAGTAAAGGCCTCCATGTAGCACAGTTCCCACATACGATGTTCCAGCCATAAGTAATATTGCATGAGTATTTGGGAACCTCTGCCCTCTCCTCTCTCCAAGATGGAGAGAGAGCTGAGAGATCCGTCTTCCACGCATTGCATGAGTATTTGGGAACCTCTGCCCTCTCCTCTCTCCAAGATGGAGAGAGAGCTGAGAGATCCGTCTTCCACGCATTAACATGATTAAATAATGATGAGTCTCTTAACCTCGCCATTTGAGCAAAAGTGCTATTAGTGTCGATTTATACATGGCTTAACGGACGCGGAGTTACCGATAGCAATGCGCGTGTGGAAACCTAGCGACGGCTGCATTTAACGGGATGTGTCAGGGGATCAGTCAATTGCCTGCCGTTGTAGCGGTGGTCAACTGAAGCTATATCTGATTGTATGAAGTGGAGACATGGAGTTCATGGAGAACTCGGAGGGAAAGGATATTTTGAGAAACAATGACACACTGAAGCCAAATCCGATTGGAAGGAAAAAAGAAATCAGAGAAATACGAACTCCGCGCTCATGTCATTTGTTTGTTGGTTTTACCTCGAAAGACGACCTGTCATGCCAAGGAAAATGTTACGCCCGCCAAAACCCACAAGGATCTGTCTGTGCTGAACGTCTGAGTTATTCGTGCCTTAATTCTGTTTGTGTTTTCTTTGTGCAGTCCATCGACCCCGGCCAACAGTTCACGTGGGAACACTCCAACCTGGAAGTGAACAAGCCAAAGAACAGATACGCTAACGTGATAGCGTACGACCACTCCCGGGTCCTGCTGTCATCTATCGACGGTACGTCCGCGGGTATTGATTTGTTTTGTAATCAACAATGTCTACTGGCGTCCCACACACACGTTTAGGCCACACTGCAACGCCAAACCCCAGTTGTGTGTTTCCGACGGCTATGACCACACGTTTACAGAATGTGAAATGTTTTCATATCAAGTCGTTTTCTTATCTCATCCCGTTCCCTTAATTTAGAAGGCTTACCAAAATTGTATGGTAGAGAATAATTGCATGATTGATAGGATCGTCAAAAAATAATGTTGGATGTAATGATGAGAACGGAAATAATAGTCAGTTAGTTACAGCCTCAATGCCATTATCGTTTCCTGACATTTATAAGCATTATCCCCATGGCAACAGCAGACATTGATTGTGGCCAGATGGCTGTTTCATAAAGGAAATAAAAACATATGTTCACTTTATGAACATATGTTTTAGCTCTCACCAAATTACCCTCAAGGGTTGATATTAATATTTATGTACAAGATAAATATTTCATAACTTTCATTTCGAAAGTGGGCCCCACACCTCATCATAACTGCTGTTACTCCAAAAAGATGAATTGACACCTTTGGGTGCTCGCTGTCCAGCCCTCACTCTCAAGTTTGTCATAGAGCTTAGGCTTGACTCCAAAAAGATGAATTGACACCTTTGGGTGCTCGCTGTCCAGCCCTCACTCTCAAGTTTGTCGTAGAGCTTAGGCTTGATCAAGGCTTGAACTATTTCCACTGTTTCCCCTGCTTATTATTTAGGAGGCAAATCATGTTTCCAAACAATTGACTATTGTCTGCATGGCAACATAATTGGAATCACAGTTGAATCTAATCTAATAATGGAATCAGAGTCCCACCGTTTGCCTGGCGTGTTTCCACACACACAGGGAATTTGACCCGGTTTTCTTTGCTCTCACAGTACAACAAACAGAATGAAGATCACGTTTTTTTTGTGTGTTTTGTGTCTGTTTTGTGTCCCGGTCGACAAACACACTGATTGTAGCTCCGGGAAACCGGAGACATCAGCAAATAGTCTCTCCTCCGTGTCGCGCTGGAAACCAGCGGCGGTGAAAACACAACGCAGCTCTGCTATTGGTTTGCTGCTGCTGCTGCTGCTTTCGCGTCGCGCTTCAGCCCCCCGTGACGACGCCTCTTTGCATAAAGTTTAAATAATTGCAACTCCCCTTGTCGCACTGGACGTTGGACATCGCGCCGCTCCTCGTTGAAAATCACTTCTGCTGCTCCTGAATCTTCATCGAATGTTGACCGCACAGTGAGCACAGTATAAACCAGCGCTTGCATCAATATGTTGCGTTGTATGATTGTGAACGCACATCCAATTGCCAGGCCACTAATTAACAGTCTTTGCAGAGCCGGGCTCCTACTGAGGGAGCGAGAGCACTCGGGAAGTGAACAAAACAATCCTAATACTAAACAAACCAAACCATGGCTACTGGTAAATGGATGCTAATGTGGCCCAACAAAAGAAAGAGGCAGATGTATAAAAAGGCTTTGCAACAGAGTTCCACTCCGCGAGCTTCCGGGAAAAAAAAGCACTCAGATGAGCGGGAATTGACGGCGACGCCAATTAGCGCGGTGTATAAACACATCTGTGTGCCGCGTGCACACGGAGTCCCTCGCCGCGGACGCCACGACCGACCGGAGCGGCTCTCAGCCAGCCAAGAGGAGGAGGAGGAGGATGAGGAGGAAGAGGACTTGCTCCCACCTCCTCTTCCTCCCACGACTCTAAAGCGTGGACAAAGCCTGTTGGCTGTTGGCAAGTGGTGCCTGCTCTGTTTACTTTGATGGGAGTTCTTTTGGGGGTGGCAAGACATTTTTTTCCCGCATCGGAACTCCAAAATTGTTAGGAATAATGGTGAGAGTGGTGTAGGGATAATGTCATCCCATGTCGGGGGGCACTTAAAGCATCCTGTTTGATAAATGGTTTGATTCACATTATTAATTAAGTATTTCTGGACGTTTTTTCCACATATTGTAGCCGTTGAAAACGTGCACCACCAAACATTATTGTTTGCATTCTTGCTGTAGATAGATCGTGTTCCGAATGTGTGTGCACAGGGAATCAAATTAATTTGGCTAGGATGCCGCAGTGGTCACCAAAAGAAATGATTAAACGGGGGACGAAGACTTTGTCAAAATGTGTGTGTGTGTGTGTGTGTGTGTGTGTGTGTGTGTGTGTTGTGTGTGTGTGTGTGTGTGTGTGTGTGTGTGTGTGTGTGTGTGTTGTGTGTGTGTGTGTGTGTGTGTGTGTGTGTGTGTGTGTGTGTTGTGTTCACAGCTGCTGGAACGTGTTCTCTGGTAGTAGTAGTGTGTTGCTAGTATTTCAACATGCATTTTTCCCCTTCATAAGTCTGTTGACAGTGGGGACGGCATCGGCGTTTCATCCAAATCCTGAGTGACAGCACGCAGGCAAAAGCCATTTAGAAAATACGCCGTTGCGCTAAACAACCAGATTCATTCCCATTCATTCACAATATTGACTCCGGTTTTTTTCCCCTCACCATTCCTTTTCAATCTTGGGGGGGGAAAAACACACAAAGACTCCCGGTCTTTATTTGTATTTGTACCATGTCCGTCGTGGAAATTCCTTGACAGCACTGACAGTAGCAGATGTAACGTCACATTCAAAGAGGGGCAGTTTAAAATAAATATATACGCGGGTGGTGTCGTCGTGCTAATATGTATTTTCTGTGAGTGAGTGAGTGGGTGGTTGGCGGTGCTGTTGGTGTACAGGCGGGAATCTTGTGGCGACGTGGCATCCATGCATATGAGACTTATCTCGGTAAGCCATGTGTGCGCTCGAGCCCCCCTCACACCCCCCTCCACCCACCACACACACACACACACACACACACCAACACACACACACACCCTCCCTCCATCCATCACACACACCACACACACACACACCAACACTGCCACTCCCGGCGCATCGACTGGCTGTCATCTCTCGCTCTCCCCCTCCTCCCCCCGGATTGGGGGAGAGCCGGTGAGCACCTTTCATTCCTCATAAGCAAAAAGGGGAGAGAAAAGAGAACGAGATGGGGAGGAGGCTGCCACTTTTTGAGGGAGTTTCAAATTGATAGAACGCTCAGATGATCGCCCCTTCACCATCGATTTCAGAGAAAAAATAGACCTCAAAATGTATTTATTTCCAAAGGGGCTGGCCTTATTTTCTTTTCTTTACCAGCTCCAATATTTATATTGTAATTAATAACGAGAGTGGAGTGCATAGGGATCGAACCAGCAACCTTCCGGTTGGCAGACAACCGTTCCTACCTCCTAAGATAAGATAAAACTTTATTCATCCTGAAGGAAATTCTTGTGCCAGAGGTTGCATAGCAATAGAATAATAACACAGAGAAATAAAACAATAGAATACTCCTTCTTCCCATAGGCATCCCAGGCAGCGACTACATCAACGCAAACTACATCGACGGCTACAGGAAGCAGAACGCCTACATCGCCACGCAGGGCGCCCCTGCCCGAGACCTTCGGGGACTTCTGGAGGATGATCTGGGAGCAGCGGAGCGCCCAACATCGTCATGATGACCAAGCTAGAGGAGAGGTCCCGGGTAAGAGCACAACAGATACAAGATTCAAGATTCAACAACGATTCAACATTCAAGATTTCTTCATTGGCAAATGAAGTCTGACAAGTACAGTGGGAATGCTTACTCCCCCATTCACTCCTGCAGTATTCTTCTCAACTTACATTCTAAAACAACTCTAAACACCTAAGCACAGTACACAAAGTACATCAATTAGATGATAGTACAGCACAAAGTAAAAAGTGACAAGTAACAGTATCAATACTGGTGCAAAATGTTGTAAAAGTGTCCGCGTGCAGTACAGTAATATTCTTATACGACCATAAAAATAGTCATTAGTAAATACATGTGATGATAAAGTATAATGATAAATGATGAAGTGAACAGTGCAGTACAGTACAGTAGCCGAGACAACACAACAATATAACAACACAAATCGCAGTAAACCAAATCGTGTTTTAGTATTGGTGACATGTGTCCTGTTCGAAATGGACCGATTGCTTGGCCTCCGGTATCGTCTCTCCTCGCACTCGACACAACTGCACATCCTCGGGTCCTCGGGCGAAAAAAACACCCGCCGGTGCCGTGCCCGTTCGGAACGGGTCGATTGCTTGTCGCTTTCTCGAGACGACGCCAGTCGACGACGCGTTTCCCTGGGGTCCTCACCAGCAGTACGCCCGCCATGTGCGAAGTCGGATTGGATGAATAGTTTGTCGAGACAATCGAAGGACAGACATGCATACACGCATACACAGATGAGTAATTATAGTTAGATTAATGTTGTCTCGTCGCCAGAAGAGGCTGTTTATTTAAATACGACCAACTCTTCGAGTTAAGTCGATTGTATTCCTTTGCCCAGAATTATGCACGCCTGTCAGGTGATTCGAGCTTTCGAGTGGTTTGCGGAGATTTGGTTACGAGACAGAATATTGAAATGGACCAGTATGACCAACAGACCCAACCATCCACGTTGACACAAAGCACATATCCGCTCCTCATTATAGTCTGGGTAAACATACAAAAGACTGCGCGCTTTCCTCATAAGCAGCTTACCTTCCAACTGTGCTTTGAACTGGCAGCCAGCAGACAGTAGTTTCACCCCAGTCCCCATGACAACCAAAAAAATTTGAAAAATAATCCTATGAACAAATTCCTTTGAGTATTTCACAATATGGTAATCTTTTAAAAGTACATAATTGATGACCGGCCTCTATTATTTCTGTTGGCTCTGGGCTTTCTCTCCATTGAAATATGAAAATAGCTGCATAAAAGGTTTTCATGTTGGTTTGTTCACGGGGTATTTTCTCTCCGATTCCCTTTTTATTCATTTTTACCTCTGGTTCAGACGGCGCTGATGATGTCTGACATTTAGAGGAGGCATTGTGCTTCTAACAGCTATAGTCTCCGAGATCGATCACTCATGTTAGTCCCCCAGAGACGCGCAAGGTGGCAATCTTGAGACGTCCGAATCCAAACTAATGCTAAATACTCTAATACTCTAACTGCTTCACCGTGTTGTGATGTCCGTCGCCGCGGTGTTGGCCAACAGGGGAGTCTATTGAGGAGTCGGACTTAAAGGGGCCCTATTACACCACCGGGCGTGGAGTGAGATTAGCCGTTACGCGGCGTTTAAAAATGGTCATGATGTCACTAAAATGACATCACATCAAGTGGGCGTGTCCACCCAGATGTATCATGACTAGGTCAGACTACCTGCCTACCCAGTGGACTGTACCAACTGGTAAACTGATCTAGTCCTAGCGTACATCTAGGTGGACACTCCCACTTGTGATGGGTTAATCACACTCACACTGAACAATTAGTAATAATACATAGTAAGTACAATAAAAAGTATGGTAAAAAGTAAAAGGTTTTCTTCTGAGCTGTATTCTTATAAACATAAATACTAAAACAATTACTAATATAGTACCTAATAAGTAAATAAATAGGTAAAAGTGACAAGTAAAGTAGTAATACTTGGTGCAAAAATGTAGTAAAAGTATCCGTGTGCAGTACAGTAATATTCGTATCCTAGCATAAAAGTAACTAGTCGACGGAACTAGTAGATAGTAGCAGCAACATGTGAACCGCTGTCCAGTTGCGATCGAGTCAACATTGCGATCCATGGCGTCACAGGGATGAGTAGAACCAGTTAACCCCCCCCCCCCCCCCCCCCCCCCCCCCCACTCCTTGCAAAGGAAGAGGGACTCCCAGTGACTCAGCCCGAGCGAGCAAACGCACATTACAGTACATTATGAACGGCTAATGAGAAGCCAAGCATCTGCATATATATACCGCGGGGGCGATGCCCTCCTCAGTATTCACAGAGCTCCCCTCTCTGGCAGCTAAACAATAATGCAGTAATGGAACAGTGTTTTATTGGCCGTTCAATGGGCAACCAAGCCGTGGAGCCATAATAACCCTGAGCAGTAATATGATTGGGAAATTGTGATTGCCGTTGTAATTATGGAGATTGTCAGTGCAATAAATGGCGGTGTCTGCTCCCCACCGCATATCGCAGACCATTCCCCTGATTATGAAATCACACCTAATCAACGGCAGTGGATTAAGTTACTTGTGACTAAAAAATGCAGCAATAATAAACAGAACTAATTCGCGGAAAACTGTAGGGTTGCAATTTTCCCTCACCCTTTAGCCAAATGCATAAAATGTCTTTTTTTTGCCCTTCTCCCCCCATGTAGGTGAAATGCGACCAGTACTGGCCCACAAGAGGAACGGAGACGTACGGTCTGATCCAGGTCACCCTGCTGGACACGGTGGAGCTCGCCACCTACTGCGTACGAACGTTTGCACTTTATAAAGTAAGTGGACCTTTGTGTACCCCGTCTGCTGTAGTTCATCGGACCACTGCTGCCTAAGACTCCTCCCCCTCAGCCACTAGTTGCTACTTAAGACTCCTCCCCTTCCCTAGTGCATCAGACCAATTGTGTCAGCTCGCTTACCTGCCGCTTAAGACTCCTCCCCCCCCCCAGTTCAGACCAGTTTCAGCTAGAGGGAGGAGGTAGGAGGAGGGTGGGAGGTGGAGGAGGAGGTGGGTGGAGGAGGAGGTGGAGGAGTCAGGGTTATGGGGGGGAGGAGTCAGGGTTAGGCAGATGTTAGACGTTGGGGATGGGAGAGTCCAACTCCCCCTAGCCACCACCACGCTATCCTTTTATTGTTTTATTGACTTTTCAGCATTATCACAGGTTCATAAAGACAATTGTCATTAAAAACACTGAATTATTTTGCTGTAGCAATGAAATCAATAGTACAGTACATCAATACTATATAAAATAGACTAAACACTTAAAATAGACCAACAGAGATATCGTCTCTTCCACTGTTCCATTTGTTTGCCTTTACCCACTTCATTATATTCACATTAAAATTACATTATAAAAATAGGCTTTAGAATGAGTTGGGTTGTATTATATAGATTTTTTATTTATTGAATTCCCAGAAAACATGCTATATGGTATATATAGTTCTTTTGCCATATCGCCCTGCCCGACTAGCCTTGAGATTTACATTTACATTTAGGGCATTTGGCAGATGCTTTTATCCAAAGTGACTTACAAAGAGTACATTTGTTGAAGGAGACAGCAATATATCACTGTGGTACATAAAGATAAGAATAGAGCAGGTTTCAAGCATTCATAATTGCAAGGTTAATAGAACGAGTTTCATAATTTCTAGGTTGCCTGCATAATAGCTGGGATAAGAGCAGACGTGCCATTCTGAGTGCATTACCAACATCTAAGAACATGCAATATGCTAAACAATGCTCAGTACTATTAATAATGGCAAGATATACAAACACACAAGTTAGTGCGAGGGTTGTGCAGAGTCCTGGTGAACTCTGAACTCTTGAGTCTCTTGCGGAAGCTGGTGGGCAACTCTGCCTTTATTTGTTGGCTGACTTTTACTGCTACCGACTGATTTAATAAGTGCATATAAACCCACCACTACCCAATACCCAATAAGCGTACAATCTCGTATCGTGGGGACGTGACCACACTGAAAAAACAACCCTTTCTCAGTGTGCCGGAGGAGTGGAGCCCCGCTCTGCCAGCTCTCCCCACCCACAGACGCGACCCCCTTGACCTTGACCCTTGACCCCCACCCCCCCGGAGGATCCACAGCTCTTGGCGGCGTGGGCCGGGCCGTAAGCTCGCCGCTCTCCCTCCTCCTCTTCCTCCTCCTCCTCCTCACTTCCTCTGTTCGCTCCTCACCTGCGCCGCTCTCCGACCCGATCGCAGTGCTAATCACCAACGATTAACCTTTCATCACTCTCAGATTCTGCCTTGATGCACGGGTGTGTGTGTGTGTGTGTGTTGTGTGCAAACACAGCAAAAGGGGGGCGGGGGGGGGGCTGTTAAAAAGTCTCCACCGTCAACTGAACGCAATTAGATTAGCGAAATGATGTTCAGAAGACTTTGATCTGAAGAGAAGGAATTAAGGGCGTCTACGTCGAGACCACTGCTTGCGTTCACATTAGTGCTGACACACCACCGTAATGCAGCGCAGTACAAGAAGGCTCTGTAGCTAACATCTCTTTGACCTTGCGGGCGATTGAATCAACTCCGGTGAGCAAGGTAACATCATTTCGAAAGGGAACGCTGCGTTAAATAGCGCGGCCACAGAATAAAGGTCCGTCTGTCTGTCCGTCTGACGGCGGTGACAGCGTTATTCACCGACGAACGGCCGGGCGGTTTTAAGAGGCATCGGTTTCCTCTGCTGACAGACAGCAGTGCACGGTCTGCACTCACTGATGTAAAGTAAATAGGTTACTCAATCCATTAAGCCCACATGCCTGCAAGGTGAGACCCCCCCCCCACCCACCACCCCGCACCACCACCCCGCACCACCACCCTGCCTCCCGCTCCTCCTCCTCCTCCTCCTCCAGATGAAGCATTTGGTTTTTTCATTTGTTCGGAGAGAGAGAGAGAGAGAGAGAGAGAGAGAGAGAGAGAGAGCGAGAGAGAGAGAGAGCGAGAGAGAGAGAGAGAGAGAGAGAGAGAGAGCGAGAGAGAGAGGGGAAAAACATGAAGTGGTCGTAAAGAAAGGAGCTCAGAGAGGCTGGTGGAGCTGGCCCCTGGGGGCCCGCGTCGAGCTAATGTGCCATGTTGCAGTGGATGTCGTGGCGCAAAATGGAATAAAGATTCACGCCGGTGTCGCCGGCTTTAACGGAGGACCTCGCGGTGCCTTTCACGACGCCTGACTTCGCCTTGCTTCTGTTTATTTGACATTATTACAGCTCTAGGGCACGGCACGGCACACGGGTACGGCTGTGTTTGTGTGTCTTGACTCCAGAAAATATCACGACGGAAGGAAAAAATGTGGTTCTTGAAAAAAAAAAAATAATAAAAGAGGCGTACGTGAAAAATTAGCCATGAAATCCTACATGCGCAATTGTCTTCGGGGAACATTTTGAGAATGAATCACTTCCAGGTCTGGGAGCACCTCAGCCCTTAAGGGGAAGGGGTTTGTGTGTGTGTGTGTGTGTGTGTGTGTGTGTGTGTTGCGGTGCTCCGACACCGGAGGATATTTCAGCCTCCACACACCGCCAGATGTTTCCAGTCCATAAGCGCTTTCCCGTCCGGCTCCGAATGCGTCAAGACTGATGACCCGGGAGAGAGTTTGTGACAAAAATGAGACAGGTGGAGGAAGTGCGGTCGGAGGAGGAGGAGGAAGAAGAGGGGGGTGTGTATTCAGGGGAAGTGACTTAGCTAGTGTGGGTGGTGTGGTGGTGTGGTGGTGGTGGTGGGGTGGGGGTAGCTGGGGGTCGCTCCTCCGCACATTTGGCAGTCAACGCTGGCGAGCGTCTCCGCTAATGACCTGACGTTGGCCCGTTTCTGCCCGGCGGGCTGCAGCGGCCAGCTGCGTTGGACGTCGACGCGCACACGTGTCAGACTAACATGTGTTTGCCGCAGGTCTGGGAATAGCGTCGAGTTGGACGGGAGTGAACCGTGGGGTTGGAGAGTGCAGTGCAGCTGCGAAGGGGGTTTTTTTTGGAGTAAGATAAAGTGCGAGCGTGACCGTAAAACAAATGACTTATGCGTTGTTACCGAATCTCTCACGCTCAGCGGGGCTGCGGAGGAACCGGTTCCCAAATATTTGTTGCACTACAGCACTCCCACGACTGAATTGGTCTGATGCACTAGGGAAGGGGAGGAGTCCTTAAGTAGCAACTAGTGGCTTGAGGGCGAGGAGTCCTTAGGCAGCAGTTGGTTCCGATGAACTACGCAGACGGGGTACACAAAGGTCCACTTACTTTATAAAGTTGGCAACGTTCGTACGCAGTAGGTGGCGAGCTCCACCGTGTCCAGCAGGGTCACCTGGATCAGACCGTACGTCTCCGTTCCTCTTGTGGGCCAGTACTGGTCGCATTTCACCTACACGGGGGGAGAAGGGCAAAAAAAAGACATTTTATGCATTTGGCTAAAGGGTGAGGGAAAATGCAAACCCTACAGTTTTCCGCGAATTAGTTCTGTTTATTATTGCTGCATTTTTTAGTCACAAGTAACTTAATCCACTGCCGTTGATTAGGTGTGATTTCATAATCAGGGGAATGGTCTGCGATATGCGGTGGGGAGCAGACACCGCCATTTATTGCACTGACAATCTCCATAATTACAACGGCAATCACAATTTCCCAATCATATTACTGCTCAGGTTATTATGGGCTCCACGGCTTGGTTGCCCATCTGAACGGACAATAAAACACTGTTCCATTACTGCATTATTGTTTAGCTGCCAGAGAGGGGAGCTCTGTGAATACTGAGGAGGGCATCGCCCCCGGCGGTATATATATGCAGATGCTTGGCTTCTCATTAGCCGTTCATAATGTACTGTAATGTGCGTTTTGCTCGCTCGGGCTGAGTCACTGGGAGTCCCTCTTCCTTTGCAAGGAGTGGGGGGGGGGGGGGCCGGTTTAACTGGTTCTACTCATCCCTGTGACGCCATGGATCGCAATGTTGACTCGATCGCAACTGGACAGCGGTTCACATGTTGCTGCTACTATCTACTAGTTCCGTCGACGAGTTATTTTTATGCTAGGATAAGAATATTACTGTACTGCACACGGATACTTTTACTACATTTTTGCACCAAGTATTACTACTTTACTTGTCACTTTTACCTATTTATTTACTTATTAGGTACTATATTAGTAATTGTTTTAGTATTTATGTTTATAAGAATACAGCTCAGAAGAAAACCTTTTACTTTTTACCATACTTTTTATTGTACTTACTATGTATTATTACTAATTGTTTAGTGTGAGTGTGATTAACCCATCACAAGTGGGAGTGTCCACCTAGATGTACGCTAGGACTAGATCAGTTTACCAGTTGGTACAGTCCACTGGGTAGGCAGGTAGTCTGATCTAGTCATGATACATCTGGGTGGACACGCCCACTTGATGTGATGTCATTTTAGTGACATCATGACCATTTTTAAACGCCGCGTAACGGCTAATCTCACTCCACGCCCGGTGGTGTAATAGGGCCCCTTTAAGTCCGACTCCTCAATAGACCTCCCCTGTTGGCCAACACCGCGGCGCACGGACATCACAACACGGTGAAGCAGTTAGAGTATTAGAGTATTCAGCATTAGTTGGATTCGGACGTCTCAAGATTGCCACCTTGCCGCGTCTCTGGGGGACTAACATGAGTGATCGATCTCGGAGACTATATCTGTTAGAAAGCACAATGCCTCCTCTAAATGTCAGACATCATCAGCGCCGTCTGAACCAGAGGTAAAAATGAATAAAAAGGGAATCGGAGAGAAAATACCCCGCGAACAAACCAACATGAAAACCTTTTATGCAGCTATTTTCATATTTCAATGGAGAGAAAGCCCAGAGCCAACAGAAATAATAGAGGCCGGTCATCAATTATGTACTTTTAAAAGATTACCATATTGTGAAATACTCAAAGGAATTTGTTCATAGGATTATTTTTCAATTTTTTTTGGTTGTCATGGGGACTGGGGTGAAACTAGTGTCTGCTGGCTGCCAGTTCAAAGCACAGTTGGAAGGTAAGCTGCTTATGAGGAAAGCGCGGAGTCTTTTGTATGTTTACCCAGACTATAATGAGGAGCGGATATGTGCTTTGTGTCAACGTGGATGGTTGGGTCTGTTGGTCATACTGGTCTATTTCAAATATTCTGTCTCGTAACAAATCTCCGCAAACCACTCGAAAGCTCGAATCACCTGACAGGCGTGCATAATTCTGGGCAAAGGAATACAATCGACTTAACTCGAAGAGTTGGTCGTATTTAAATAAACAGCCTCTTCTGGCGACGAGACAACATTAATCTAACTATAATTACTCATCTGTGTATGCGTGTATGCATGTCTGTCCTTCGATTGTCTCGACAAACTATTCATCCAATCCGACTTCGCACATGGCGGGCGTACCGCTGGTGAGGACCCCAGGGAAACGCGTCGTCCGACTGGCGTCGTCTCGAGAAAGCGACAAGCAATCGACCCGTTCCGAACGGGCACGGCACCGGCGGGTGTTTTTTTCGCCCGAGGACCCGAGGATGTGCAGTTGTGTCGAGTGCGAGGAGAGACGATACCGGAGGCCAAGCAATCGGTCCATTTCGAACAGGACACATGTCACCAATACTAAAATACGATTTGGTTTACTGCGATTTGTGTTGTTATATTGTTGTGTTGTCTCGGCTACTGTACTGTACTGCACTGTTCACTTCATCATTTATCATTATACTTTATCATCACATGTGGCTGCTACCATCTACTATTTACTAATTACTATTTGTATGGTAGTATAAGAATATTACTGTACTGCACGCGGACACTTTTACAACATTTTGCACCAGTATTGATACTCTTACTTGTCACTTTTTACTTTGTGCTGTACTATCATCTAATTGATGTACTTTGTGTACTGTGCTTAGGTGTTTAGAGTTGTTTTAGAATGTAAGTTGAGAAGAATACTGCAGGAGTGAATGGGGGAGTAAGCATTCCCACTGTACTTGTCAGACTTCATTTGCCAATGAAGAAATCTTGAATGTTGAATCGTTGTTGAATCTTGAATCTTGTATCTGTTGTGCTCTTACCCGGGACCTCTCCTCTAGCTTGGTCATCATGACGATGTTGGCGCTCCGCTGCTCCCAGATCATCCTCCAGAAGTCCCCGAAGGTCTCGGGCAGGGCGCCCTGCGTGGCGATGTAGGCGTTCTGCTTCCTGTAGCCGTCGATGTAGTTTGCGTTGATGTAGTCGCTGCCTGGGATGCCTATGGGAAGAAGGAATATTCTGTTGTTTATTTCTCTGTTGTTATTATTCTATTGCTATGCAACCTCTGGCACAAGAATTTCCTTCAGGATGAATAAGGTTTTATCTTATCTTATCTTAGGAGGTAGGAGCGGTTGTCTGCCAAGCGGAAGGTTGCTGGTTCGATCCCTATGCACTCCACTCTCTTGTTATTAATTACAATATAAATATAGAATATATATAAGCTGGTAAAGAAAAGAAAATAGCCAGTCCCTGTTGGGAATAAATACATTTTGAGGTCTATTTTTTCTCTGAAATCGATGGTGAAGGGGCGATCATCTGAGAGTCGATCAATTTGAAACTCCCTTCAAAAAGTGGCAGCCTCCTCCCCATCTCGTTCTCTTTTCTCTCCCCTTTTTGCTTATGAGGAATGAAAGGTGCTCACCGGCTCTCCCCCAATCCGGGGGGAGGAGGGGGAGAGCGAGAGATGACAGCCAGTCGATGCGCCGGGAGTGGCAGTTGTTGGGGTGGGGGGGGCGGGTGGTGGTGCGCGTGTGTGTGTGTGTGTGTGTGTGTGTGTGTGTGTGTGTGTGGGTGGAGGGGGGGGGAGGAGGGGGAGGGGGCTCGAGCGCACACATGGCTTACCGAGATAAGTCTCATATGCATGGATGCCACGTCGCCACAAGATTCCCGCCTGTACACCAACAGCACCGCCAACCACCCACTCACTCACTCACAGAAAATACATATTAGCACGACGACACCACCCGCGTATATATTTATTTTAAACTGCCCCTCTTTGAATGTGACGTTACATCTGCTACTGTCAGTGCTGTCAAGGAATTTCCACGACGGACATGGTACAAATACAAATAAAGACCGGGAGTCTTTGTGTGTTTTTCCCCCCCCAAGATTGAAAAGGAATGGTGAGGGGAAAAAAACCGGAGTCAATATTGTGAATGAATGGGAATGAATCTGGTTGTTTAGCGCAACGGCGTATTTTCTAAATGGCTTTTGCCTGCGTGCTGTCACTCAGGATTTGGATGAAACGCCGATGCCGTCCCCACTGTCAACAGACTTATGAAGGGGAAAAATGCATGTTGAAATACTAGCAACACCACTACTACTACTACTGCCGAGAACCACGTTCTCCCCACAGGCAGCTGGGTGTAAACACACACACACACACACACACACACACACACACACACACACACACACACACACACACACACACACACACACACACACACACACACACACACACACACACACATTTGACAAAGTCTTCGTCCCCCGTTTAATCATTTCTTTTGGTGACCACTGCGGCATCCTAGCCAAATTAATTTGATTCCCTGTGCACACACATTCGGAACACGATCTATCTACAGCAAGAATGCAAACAATAATGTTTGGTGGTGCACGTTTTCAACGGCTACAATATGTGGAAAAAAACGGCCAGAAATACTTAATTAATAATGTGAATCAAACCATTTATCAAACAACAGGATGCTTTAAGTGCCCCCCGACATGGGATGACATTATCCCTACACCACTCTCACCATTATTCCTAACAATTTTGGAGTTCCGATGCGGGAAAAAAATGTCTTACCACCCCCAAAAGAACTCCCATCAAAGTAAACAGAGCAGGCACCACTTGCCAACAGCCAACAGGCTTTGTCCACGCTTTAGAGTCGTGGGAGGAAGAGGAGGTGGGAGCAAGTCCTCTTCCTCCTCATCCTCCTCCTCCTCTTGGCTGGCTGAGAGCCGCTCCGGTCGGTCGTGGCGTCCGCGGCGAGGGACTCCGGTGTGCACGCGGCACACAGATGTGTTTATACACCGCGCTAATTGGCGTCGCCGTCAATTCCCGCTCATCTGAGTGCTTTTTTTTCCCGGAAGCTCGCGGAGTGGAACTCTGTTGCAAAGCCTTTTTGTACATCTGCCTCTTTCTTTTGTTGGGCCACATTAGCATCCATTTACCAGTAGCCATGGTTTGGTTTGTTTATTATTAGGATTATTTTGTTCACTTCCCGAGCGCTCTCGCTCCCTCAGTAGGAGCCCGGCTCTGCAAAGACTGTTAATTAGTGGCCTGGCAATTGGATGTGCGTTCACAATCATACAACGCAACATATTGATGCAAGCGCTGGTTTATACTGTGCTCACTGTGCGGTCAACATTCGATGAAGATTCAGGAGCAGCAGAAGTGATTTTCAACGAGGAGCGGCGCGATGTCCAACGTCCAGGTCGACAAGGGGAGTTGCAATTATTTAAACTTTATGCAAAGAGGCGTCGTCACGGGGGGGCTGAAGCGCGACGCGAAAGCAGCAGCAGCAGCAGCAGCAAACCAATAGCAGAGCTGCGTTGTGTTTTCACCGCCGCTGGTTTCAAGCGCGACACGGAGGAGAGACTATTTGCTGATGTCTCCGGTTTCCCGGAGCTACAATCAGTGTGTTTGTCGACCGGGACACAAAACAGACACAAAACACACAAAAAAAACGTGATCTTCATTTCTGTTTGTTGTACTGTGAGAGCAAAGAAAACCGGGTCAAATTCCCTGTGTGTGTGGAAACACGCCAGGCAAACGGTGGGACTCTGATTCCATTATTAGATTAGATTCAACTGTGATTCCAATTATGTTGCCATGCAGACAATAGTCAATTGTTTGGAAACATGATTTGCCTCCTAAATAATAAACAGGGGAAACAGTGGAAATAGTTCAAGCTTTGATCAAGCCTAAGCTCTATGACAAACTTGAGAGTGAGGGCTGGACAGCGAGCACCCAAAGGTGTCAATTCATCTTTTTGGAGTAACAGCAGTTATGATGAGGTGTGGGGCCCACTTTCGAAATGAAAGTTATGAAATATTTATCTTGTACATAAATATTAATATCAACCCTTGAGGGTAATTTGGCGAGAGCTAAAACATATGTTCATAAAATGAACATATGTTTTTATTTCCTTTATGAAACAGCCATCTGGCCACAATCAATGTCTGCTGTTGCCATGGGGATAATGCTTATAAATGTCAGGAAACGATAATGGCATTGAGGCTGTAACTAACTGACTATTATTTCCGTTCTCATCATTACGTCCAACATTATTTTTTGACGATCCTATCAATCATGCAATTATTCTCTACCATACAATTTTGGTAACCCTTCTAAATTAAGGGAACGGGATGAGATAAGAAAACGACTTGATATGAAAACATTTCACATTCTGTAAAGCGTGTGGTAATAGCCGTCGGAAACACACAACTGGGGTTTGGCGTTGCAGTGTGGCCTAAACGTGTGTGGGACGCCAGTAGACATTGTTGATTACAAAACAAATCAATACCCGCGGACGTACCGTCGATAGATGACAGCAGGACCCGGGAGTGGTCGTACGCTATCACGTTAGCGTATCTGTTCTTTGGCTTGTTCACTTCCAGGTTGGAGTGTTCCCACGTGAACTGTTGGCCGGGGTCGATGGACTGCACAAAGAAAAACACAAACAGAATTAAGGCACGAATAACTCAGACGTTCAGCACAGGCAGATCCTTGTGGATTTTGGCGGGCGTAACATTTTCCTTGGCATGACAGGTCGTCTTTCGAGGTAAAACCAACAAACAAATGACATGAGCGCGGAGTTCGTATTTCTCTGATTTCTTTTTTCCTTCCAATCGGATTTGGCTTCAGTGTGTCATTGTTTCTCAAAATATCCTTTCCCTCCGAGTTCTCCATGAACTCCATGTCTCCACTTCATACAATCAGATATAGCTTCAGTTGACCACCGCTACAACGGCAGGCAATTGACTGATCCCCTGACACATCCCGTTAAATGCAGCCGTCGCTAGGTTTCCACACGCGCATTGCTATCGGTAACTCTGCGTCCGTTAAGCCATGTATAAATCGACACTAATAGCACTTTTGCTCAAATGGCGAGGTTAAGAGACTCATCATTATTTAATCATGTTAATGCGTGGAAGACGGATCTCTCAGCTCTCTCTCCATCTCGGAGAGAGGAGAGGGCAGAGGTTCCCAAATACTCATGCAATATTACTTATGGCTGGAACATCGTATGTGGGAACTGTGCTACATGGAGGCCTTTACTTCAGAATAATAGCTGCCAGCCAGGAATGAATGATTTTTTTTCTCTCAGAGCAATTTCCTGGTTACGATTAAATGTCTTTTGCATTTATTTATTCAGGCATACGTTATATCTTAGCCGTTTCCATTTAAGCGTTGACAAATGTGTCCCAGAAAAACAAAAATAGTTTCATAATTGCTGCTGGCACATTCTGTGTGTGTCTTGATTCAATGAGTTGAGCGATCACTCAGTAGTGTGCCATTGCGAACTCATCCCTGAATACTCATCAAGATGTTCCGATGTTACTGCTGTTTTGCATCATCTCTTGAGAATGTAATTTTCCAGATAACAAATAGAGTATAATTTGTAGATGAGTCGAATAAAGTAAATTCAACAGCGTACAGATTTATTTGAGTTTTCTTAAAGTTCAATAAAAGTAATAATAATAATAATGCATTTTATTTATAGAGCGCTCCTCAAAATACTCAGACAATTTGCAAAATGATTTAAAAGAAAACAACATAAACGCATAAAATACACAGCATTAGTCACATATTAAAAGCACTTCTAAAGAAGTGGGTTTTGAGCAGAGATTTGAACACGGGCCGATCGGTGCGAGCGTCGGAGGTGTTTGGAGAGAGAGTTCCAGAGGGAGGGGCAGCTATGGAGAATGCTCTGTCACCCCAGGTCCGGAGCTTGGTCCTGAGTGGTAGAGACAGGAGCCGAGGCTGTGGGAAGGAGTGGTGGTGGAGCAGGTTGGTGAGGTACGAGGGGGCCTTGTTATGGAGGGCTTTATGAGCGAGGAGAAGGACTTTGAAGTTGATCCGTTGTGGGACCAGTGGAGGTTTCTGGAGGACAATTCTGGATGTCATGAAGGCATGGATCAGAGTTTCGACAGCAGAGGAGGAGAGTGATGGGCGGAGATGTCATCGGCATAGCAGTGGAAGTGGAGACCATGCTGGTGGATGATATTTTCCAAGGGGGAGTACAGTATGTAGAGGATGAACAGGCGTGGACCAAGCACCGAACCATGGGGGACGCCTTGGGACAGAGGAGCGGTGGAGGTGGTGCAGTTGTTGTTGAAGAACTGTTGTTTTTGTTTGGAAAACCAAGAGGAAAGAGTTGCATTTGTTAACTGTGTGATTGTTTGTTTGTCTGGATTGGAGGATAATTGTACACTGTACTCTACACTGTACGTGTAGTAGTTGGAGCATCGAAGACGTTGATCCAACGGCAGAACTAGGTTCAGAGACGGAGCGGCAGCCAGAATGCGCCAGCATCCGGGAATAGGAAGAACGGGAGCAGATCTTCCAAGACACGACGATTCAGACATAACTCTCGACTTCTTCAATCAAAAGGCATGTCTCTGTCGAAGAAGTGGTCCGCTGTATGTATTTATCAGCCGCTAAACAGCTAAACACTTAATTTTCCCAGCATTATTTAACGCATTAGAATAATCTTCCGGAAAGAATTTCACGCAAAGAAAGGTTAAACTTGATGTCAATTGTTGTCGTTTTCTACCTGTCTACATAGATGTTCAAGTTGTAAATGCATAAACGCACAGGCGCACAGGGCTTGGATCTGCTGGAGAGTATTATGACAGACCATGGTAATGACTTACGTTTTTTTTTTCTTTCAAAGCAAAGTGCCATAATGACAAATTGGAATTCAAATTAGAACAAAATAATTATTGGATTGCAGTGAACAAGGCATAAATCAACGCATTGGTTTACCTGCAGTCACGCTAATTAAATATGACATCAGAATTTGGCTGCATCTGATCTGAACACTGATCTGCACTACGTCTCACAATAAAGTGGCTCTCTTTATATTCCCGCTGCTCAAAATGACTTTCCAGTTGTTGAACAGAAGTGCAACGTAATTGGAATTCAATGCGGTAAAAACGCAATTATGGAACTTGGCCAGCCAGGCAAGCGGCCATATTGTGACCTTATGGATTTAGTTGCTGGCATGACAGCGAGATAAAACTGGGCCGAGCCAGAGAACGCCGGTGGACTGCTTTTATCCTCCACAATGCCCCCTGAAAAGGGGCCCTGGACGGGAACAATCGTTCACACTTCCGACGACGTGCGCCAGAAATACGTCCAATTACCGCAAGAGCAGGGAATAGCACGCAAGTCAACATAATCTGCCTTGTAGTCTATAGGGGGTTACTACGTAACGCCCATCTCCACACAGTATGTTCAATTCTTTGAAATACACACTCAATCAAGAGTTTCATTCCCAGATATTACACCTGCATACGTATTGGTAAAGATATACTATACGTTTTAAGCATACTTTAAGGGCAGGGGTCGGCAAATGTATCATCTATTGTCGGAAAATAACCCAGACTTGAAAAATAACGTGCATTATATCTTCGTCATTCTAAGCCTATAAAAAACTAATGAACACACGCACCTCATATTTGTAGAATTGTATTATTTTAACGCAGCAAAGCACAAAGCGCACAAGCGAATCCTGTCTGGAGTTTTCCGCTCGTATCAAATGCGACTCAAGTCTATTTTTGAATTTTGCATAAATTCATTTGTTCATTAATTCGTGTGAGTGCCTTGGACTTTACTTGACAAACGTATGTAAAATACCAACTAAACTAAGAGTTTAATTAAAAATGTCCAATACATTTCTCGCCTCCATTTATATCCTGGCCCACCACCTTAATTAAGGCTTTCAAAAAGAACATGGCCGAAGCCCAACTTAGTGCTGTTTGAGCTCCCTCTCTCACACTATTTTCCATCCATCTATACAGTAGTATGCAGTATGCATATATTGATGGGTAGGTACCGAATGCTAAAACCTACAGTATGCCTCCTCTTAGTGCTTTGGTCTAACCTGAATCTATCTGTTGTGTAAATATGGGAATTGAACAACGACTGACAGTTCTAACAATAATCAATCAAGAAACGATATCAAAAGGGGAGGACTCGGGTTCAGTTCTGCTGCCTCTCTTCCCATCTCGTGTCAGAAACTGTCTTGTATCACTACGATTATTCATGAAGTTAAAAAGCTTTGCCTGCATTTGCATTTCTCTTGAAACTACACGGCAGCATTGGAGTAGAGATTGAAACACAAAAAAAGAACAAAAATTAAGATGTATTTATTTAAATGTGTTCAAAATGTAAATTTGGCTTATCTACTTGATGAAATGAAATTACATGAAAGTTATTATAGTCCCTTTTGTCTGTTGTCCCCACTGATTCACTTCCAACTCCTTCCCGTTGCCGGTTAGCTAGTCGACGTGTGAAAATGGGCTTCCAGGAAAATATAATTCGACGGCGAGACTGTGGGTTCTGCCCACAACATGGAAAAGTGAGACCATTTTTAATTCTTTTTTTCGGAAAGCGTACGAGTGTTGTTCAAATTATTCTTTGGGTTCAAAATACACACACAGCAACGATCAAACGTCGTAGAGCTATTAAAAATGCGACGCACGTCACGGCCAGACACGCAATCCGGTCGCCGGGTGAATCATTCGAATAATAAATTAAAGAAAACCATAAAAGAGGCTGACGCAACGCATACCTTTATCTGTTTTGTGTTCCTTGGCGACGCTTAACCAGGAAGAAAGAAATAAATAAATAAAAAGGAGGCATTTTAAAGAGGGGCCCCCGACCGCCGCTTACCTCGTACTCCTGTGAGAACTTGAGATTGTCGTTAGCTTTCAGCCGCTCCAGGTGGTCGGCGAGCTCCATGATGGGTATGGGCGGGTGGCTGGCCATGCCTGCTCACAGACACACAGAGACACACGGAGAGCACGCTTAGCAGCCACACGGTTAAGCCACAAGTGTGCGTGTGTGCGTGTGTGTGTGTGTGTGTGTGTGTGTTTTTGCGTGGAACGGAAGGATGGAAGAGTGGAACTGGTTAGGCTAGTTTGGTCACTCAAAGCAGTGGGCATGCTCGTCGTAGAGGAAGATGAACAGAAGCCAAAGAGAGGTCATAGGTCGTCGCCCCCCCTACTGCCGAGAGAAGAATGTTATTCGCGGCGGGAAGCAGCGGTGGTGGTGTGGCGTGGCGTGGCGCGACGGAGGGACGGAGGGACAGACAACAACAACAACAACAAGAACAATAACACGGTGGTGAGGTGGAGGAGGACCACGACGAGAAATAACGGAAAAGTGAAAAAAACGAAACAAAAAAAACCAAGGAAATCAACGGTGAGAGAGAGAGAGAGAGAGAGAGAGAGAGAGATTGAGGCCAGGTATGACGGTGACACTTTTGTTTGCTTTGAGTCATGACATAGCACCGGCTGGTTGGTTATTTCAAACTCCGCCTCCTGTGATGTCATGGGGTCTACACACCAGGTTGAGCACATGGTGGGTGGGGGTGGGTGGTGGGTGGAGGTATAGGTGGAGGTGGAGGAGGCGGAGGGGGCAGAATACAAGGCTAAGCAGGAAATAAAGTAGGAGAAGGAAAAAAAAATAAAAAAAAGTTTGGCAAAAAAAATTAATATTTTTTTTAATTAAAATTACCAAAACAAAAAAATAATGTCAAAAATGTGTAAACAAGACCAACTAACTTGACAAATGGAGGTTACTGGGGTAACCGGGCGCACCCGAACCTGTGGAGGAAACGGCGGTGTAAATAAATGATGGCTATTTTCTTTCTTTCGTCCCCCCCGCCCCAACACACACACACACACACACACACACACACACAAACAGGGTAGGAAGCCGCTTGAAATGTGCCAGAACTACACACTCTACGTGATATTAGTAAAAAAAAAAACGTCAAAGGCGTGCTCAAAAGACATGCGTAGTAGTCGCCGGCATCTTACCAACCAGCAGAACGATCAGAACTACGTAACTACGCCACGGCCGTACGGCTCGTAGCGACCGCGGGTTCGATTCCTGTGCTTACATGTCACTTCCTCTCTCCGCTTCACCCCGCTCTCCTGCTTCTCTCTCAGTCTCTCTCTCTCTCTCTCTCTTCAGGTCATAAAGGTGTCAAAAAAGTGTAACTAACGTACGAAAAACACTTCTCTCTGGCAGCAGCAGCAGAGAGCTAGCATCGGTACTTGTCTGCTTGTTCGGCAGCACTCACACAAAAAAAGTTCCAGAAAGGGAGGTGTTGTGGGGGGGGGGGGGGCGTTTTAATTTCGTTTTTGACTTTGACGAGGCGCGACTGACATTGCTGAAATGGAGTGGTCATAAACGCACTGTACGCTGCGTAAGCTCGTTTGACCGGGGGTGGGTGGGGGGGGGTGGTGGAGGCTGCTGAGGTGTGTGTACATGTGTGTGTGTGTGTGTGTGGTGTGTGTTCAGGGCAGGTATCCGAAGGGCAGAGGCGTGCAACGTGTGTGTGTTGTGTGTGTGTGTGTGGTGGTGTTTGTGTGTGGCGTCTGCAGGTGTCGAACAAGTGCTGAGGTTGTCAGGGGCTTTGTTCACGGAAATGCTGAGGCTGTGCCCCTTCTAGCCACTAAGGGGGGGGGGGCAACAATCCTACCTATGCTCCGCCCCCCCCCCCCCCACACACACCTGATTGCCAGGTGCTCACAGCTCACAGCGGGTTTCAGATGTCTCCATCACTTATCCCGCCAATACCCGGCCAATTTCTTTTGGTGGAAGGTGGGATGAATACTGTCACGCTCCTCGTGCCTCCAAGTGAACATTACGGCTAATGGAACAAACCTGAGCTCCTCTCCCTCTTCTCTTCCTCTTCCACACTTCCGCCGCAGTCCCACGCACTCAAATTCCATTTTCGACCTCACAGGTGCGAGGAGGTGCGCGGTGGACGGTGGAGGGTGCATTGGCGGGAGGTGATGGAGGGAGGAGGGACAGTGGAAAAGCAGCCATTTGCCACATGTCGTGTCGCTCCAAACCATCAAGCTACCTCAAAATGAAAATTGGTTTCCCCCCCCCCCCCTCCAAAAGTGGTGTGCGGAGGGCGATTGGGGAGGTGGGTGGGGGGGCCAGTGACAACGTGCGACAAGTCGGCAGCGTAATGGAGCACCTCTTGGGCGGGTTGAGGGGGGGGGATAGGAGGGAGCAGCGTGATGTGTCGCAAAGCGGTGGAAATGTTTGGCTGTTTTGATCGGGATAACGAGGGCTGATGGAGGCAACCTGCTATCAGGGTGCGTGGATGGGAGAGGTGGGGTGTTGAGGGGGTGGGGGGTGGGGGGTGTTGGGGTTTAGATGGACGGCTTGAGAGGTGTTCCAGATCACTCCGACAGACACCGGGGTTCGGGGCTGAAAGCGGGGCCCGGTAATGGCGCGCCGGGTAATTGAAGGCTTTCATAAATATGCATTATCTTTTTTTGACACACGAGGGGTTGAAAAAAAAGAAAAAGATAGAAGACAGCTAGCTAGCTAGTTACAGGCAAGCGGGCACAAGTCCTCCTCCTCATCCTTTTGAAAGCAGCTGACCTGGAAACAAAACCGTGGGATGCGACATTACCGGCAAGCATCTGCGCTTAAGTCTTAAGTGGCACGTTGCCAGAGCAACTCACTCACTGGTGAGTGGGTGGGTGTGGCAGCAGCGGCGGTGGTCGAGTGTGTCTCCCATTCAGTGTGTGGATGTCGGTGCCACCTTTCCACGACCCCGTGACCCCAGCTCACGTCTGCACCCGGCGGTAAGCAGACCCCCGCACCCCGACACACACACACACACACCACACACCACAGACAACTACATTGACCGGTCCCACCCGCCGCTGGTGCTTCAGAGCGCCGCTAGCATTCTGGGAAGTTTGGGAACGTCGGCTGATAACGTCGCCCCGGTGAGCGACAAATAAAAGCAGCGATGACCTTGATGACCTCACCGCCACGCCGCCGCTGCAGAGGATGATGCCAGTCACCAAGGATTTTTTTGCAACGCTTGCACTGTCTACCCTTTACGCCCCCCCCCCCCCCGCCACCCCACCCTCAAAGCAGTTGAGGGAGTCTAGCTAGCTCGTTCACAGCTAACGCTGGCTATCGGTTTGAAAGGACGGACGAAAATGTTCCACATCGTTGCTGCTTGTTGTTGGCTCGCCTCATCACTCCATCCGTCTTTGGATAAAGTGTGTATCGTGTGTGTGTGTGTGTTAAGAGAATACAAGGAGGGTGGGAGAGGGAGATGGATAGGTGCGGGCAGGTGTGCCTTCTGCGTGTGTGTGTGTGTGTGTATGGGCGTACGGGCGGCCCGGACACGGACACGGATCCCGGGTTCTTACCGGGTGTCTGGAAGTTGAGTCGCCGCAGCTCCACGGGGTCGGTGGGGTGGTGCAAGGGCATCTCCTTGCTGTTGGGCAGACTTCCTTTCCTCGCTTCGGATTCCGCCCTTTTCCTGGTGGGGAACAGCAATTTGTTAGTTTATTTTATGCGCTTTGCTTGGTGAATTGCCTTGAAGTTATTGGGCAAGAATAGTACAACGTAAATATTAAAACATGAAGCCATATTAAACGGATGCATGTATAAAGCGTGATGTTCGGGAGGCTATATTGTCTGTTTTATGCGCCACACCACAACACAGAATAATTGTCGAGATAACGTTTGCTAATTCCGTGTTTCACGCAGTTTGTTCAGCTCGCCTAATTTGTCCCACTTAACCGCCAGATATCGCTTATCAGAGTAAGATCCAAGTGTGGCATTTTAACAGAAGTTGTTCCATTTTCCATTGGCCAAAAACACAACCTGACTTACTAGCTTGGCAAACCATGCATATAGAACACATAGTTGGTCAAAATATACTGTATATCGTTTATGATGACCACAGTTAATGTTGACTTATTCACCAATTAAATGTACAAGAATCGAGACTCTACACAAGTGTGCAGTGTGCATGAAAGGCCAATTAGTGTAAGGGATAAAAGAACCAATTAAATGACTTGTTGCAGCTTTTTCACACGTATATAATTGCATGTCCATTATTTCATGACTGCGACACGACATTTAATGACGTCTTATGAAAGCAATCCGATGCCCTCTTCAACAGGCCACAACGAACGCTTTGGTTTAGCTAATTCTTTCTAGCACATGCAGAGGGACTCTTAGCGACGAGAGTACACCGATTTGACTCGAGGGACTCCTTAGCATCAGGTCAGCGTGGACGGAAAGAAAAACCCCCCGTGTGTGTCCTCGCAAAACGGCTGCGTTTCGCTTCCAGCAACGGGTGGGTGAATCGCAGCGAAAATGAAGATGAAAAGCTTCCCATCGTACGCACGCAGACACGCGGGACCGGAAGGCGTACGCGATGTGATTCTTTATGCTACGCTACGCTACAGAAACCTATTTTGTCAGCGCCGCCGACGGCCTCGCGGGCCCGAGCTCAACACGCATCCCCCGCGCCGTTGAGGACATCGAGGACAGAACATATCAGAGATTCCCTTTTTCTTAATGGACATCACCGTGTCCATGTATTCCAGAGATTAGTCAGACCCTTCACGCTTCCCACCCCCCCTCCTACACCCGAGGTGACGTGACCGTTTTGGCGGAGCGGGCATTGTTGTTTACCTCACCGGCGATTAATCACACCCCGCACCTCCAACTGCAATTAACAGTGCAGTTAATTGCGTTCCGGGCCAGTGATTGAGTTACACAGGGGAATAGGATAATATCTGTGTGTGGTTATTGTTGGACAAATACAGAGATGGTAGTGAACGTCTTAGGATGGTGGTTTAGTGGTTTTAAGTGTCTTGTCTTGGGTTTAAAAATGACTCGGGTTATGGAGGGAAAATTACGTTTTCAGCTTCCAGGCGCACACGAGCTTGTACGAAGCAAATGGAAATGAAACAAAACAACAAAATCGTGCAGGACAGGACTCATCGTGGCGCGAGTTTCATCAGATAAGACGGCGTGTGGGGCTTTGGACCGAGTCGTCCAAGGGGGAGGAGACGAGGTGAGGTATCGTCATGGCGATCGCTCCCATTTGATGATTTGGCTTGATGATGATGATGATGATGATGATGATGATATGTTTGCAACGCAACGGGGGGGGGGGGGGGCGGGGGGGGGGGGTGTTCATGTTCAGGGCCACGTCCAATCTTTTTTCCGTTCTTTTTTCGGCGGGTAATGTGAAACACATTTTTATTTCATCTCTTTCCCGTCGGTCTTACCTGTCTGGTTTGCTGCTCCAGTTGGTAAGCAAGAGAAACAAACAAACAAACAAAAAAAAAGGTGAAACTTTAGTTGCAGTTAGTCGCTGACTTTCTCCCCCCCCCCCCCCCCCCACGGAAAGGGGGAATTATTTTTTCTTTTTTGCACCGTAAAACTCGATATCTCCTGCTCATTTATTCCCGGTTTGTTCATTTCCTTATGCCGGTGCGGCGGGGGGGGCGGGGCTGAGGAAATATGATTACTTGAGAGAGAGAGAGAGAGAGAGAGAGAAACAACAGTGATCACAGGGGGGCTCAGTTTTGGGTGCGTGGATGAGATTAGTAACGCTACACTTCAGACGGAGCCGTTTTGTCTCAGGTGCATCCAAGGTTTGGTCTGCGGAGATGTGGGGTTTTTTTTTTAAGGTGATTTTCTGTTGTTGTTGTTGTTGCTGTTGCTCTGCAGTTTTTTCCCCTTTAAATGAAATAACATCACTCTTAAGGAGGTATCCAATTCAGGAATAACATGCTGTTCAATTTAAAATAGAGCAGAGTCGTTCTTCTCGAGGCGATCTTTGATGTGAATATACATTTCTTTTTATATAATCTTTTTCCCGCCCCTCTGCGCCGTGAAAACAGGGTTGTACCAAAATAATATACTCAATGCCGTTAATATTCATAGCTGGACGATATTAGCGGTAATCCCCGCCGGAAACCAATTTAGCGGTGTGTACAGGAGCCGTGGCCTTCTTCCGCATGGTGGACTCTGAGAAGGGGCATTGAAGGGTGAAAGGTACAAACATCCATCCCCTCCCCCCCGGTGCATATGAGTCGGTGGCTGTGTGTACATGTGCACGGCGTGTGTGTGCACAGTGTGTGTGTGTGTGTGCACAGTGTGTGTGTGTGTGTGTGTGTGTGCACGGTGTGTGTGTGCACGGCGTATGTGCTTCAGTGTCCATGTGGTGTGTCTTTGCAAAGCAGTCGTGAGCGAGGGGACTCTCAAACCAAAATACTTGTTTTGATTCGGCTGCTAATACACATTATTGCAGCTTGTTGTCACTGCTGCCTCTGTGTATGTGTGTGTGTGTGTGTCTTCTGTCGTGTCGCGTTTGTGTTCGAGATTCAGAGAACGTGTGTGTGTGTGTGTGTGTGTATGTGTGTGTGTGTGTGTGTGACAGGTAGTGTAAAAGGCCTGGACTGTGAACATTCCTCCCGGCGGCGCGAAGAATTATCTTGTTGTACGCACGTGTCAGATTTGCATACGATGCACACTGTGTATGTGTGTGTGTGCGTGTGTGTGTGTGTCTCTCTCTCTCGTTGACCGTGTGTGTGTGTGTGTGTGTTTGTGTTTGTAGGTGAATTTCGTCGAGTGGCACGGCCAAAAAAAAAAGAAAAAGAAAAACGTCCACTTTGCATTTCATGTATTACACGCATTCAGACGCTTCAGTCGCTCTGGGCTGCAATGCGGGCCCTGTCTAATAAAACACGTCCCGCGCGCCACGCCTCCCAGCCTCACCTTTTGTAGAGGAGTATGGCGATGACGATGCATATGATGAAGACCACGGCCAGCACGGGGCCCACCACCCAGATGAGCCCCTCCTCCTCGTCCACGATTGGCTGCGGGTCGACGTCGGCCGACACCACGGGATCGGAGTACGGGCTGGTGGCGTACATGGTCTGTGGAACGCGAAAGCAGACATTGATCCGTTGTAAATACGACCGTTACTACCGCACGCTATTATAATATCTGTGTGTGCGTGTGTGTGTGTGTGTGTGTGTGTGTGCTTCGAACAAACGGTAAATTGTAAGACATCTCTTTGCGGGAGGATATTATAAGCCGCGGTGATATACCGTGGGCTTGCACAAATATATCACATTTACATCGACGCAGCGGTGTGATCGAGGGCATAATTTATAACGCAGAAGCTCAATCAATTTAAATAAGTGCTCTCTCTCGACAACATGCATTTTTACAACGTACACAAACTCGTAATAAAACCGCCGCCTCGCATAGGTCTGTGGGTCGTATTTTTTCTGCGATTTTTTTTTTTATGAGAAAACATCTTCATTCTCCTGATGCTCTGTTGACAACTCAAAGGGAGAGCAAAGTCGTGAGCGGTGATTCCCGGCGAGGTGTACCTTCTTCCCCCACACCTCACCCGCATTAAAGACATTCAAACCGAGCCAATGGACGTAATTAGCGTGATTAGCTCACTTCTTCCACGTGTGCGCGTGTGTTCGCTCGCTCTCTGCACAATAGCGCGCGGGCAAAAACGCAAAGCGATTGCGCTATCTCTCCCACGTTGGCTCCTTGATTAAGTTATTTCCAATTCTGAGGAGAGAGAGTTCGGGGGGGGGGGGGGGGGTGGCAGTGAGATAAAAAAAAAAGAGCAGGCTTTAGGGAAGAGAAGAGAAGAAAAAAAAACGGAAAACTGCGCTTCGGTCGGCAAATTGGGGAGATTTTCTTCGCTGTCCGTCATTACAGGTTTCCTTACCTTTTTTTTTTCCTCGGTCGGCTCTACCTGGACTGTTGCGCTAAGTGAGGGGGAGGAGGCTGGGTTTAAGCTCCCACCCCCAGCTCATCAAATTCATCATTCCCGCCTGAAGCGGCCTAATCAGACGGCTTCTCTCATCCCCGCCACCCCCCCCCCCCCCACTCCTCCAACGTAGACTCGCCGCCCGAGCTGCGGCGTTGCAGATAAGACCGAACGGCCGGGCCGCGTGCAAAAAAAAAAGAAAAGAAACGGGCCCCCCCAATTAAAGTAAAGACTGCCGCCGTTATCGAGTTTTTTTGCTTCTTACTTTGCGATTAGCTCCGGTCTCGAGGGGGTTTCCTCGCTGACGGAGCTGTCGGAAGGAGGGGTCGAGAGGTGAAAAAGTCGAGGCCTCAAATGGGCTTGAAGACACGCAGAGCCCGCCAGGATCCCCCCCCCCCCCCCCCGCTGCTCAAAGTAACCATCCAAAACAAAACCGTCCGAAACAAAACCAAAGGACCAAAGAAAGATGAAGAACAAAATAAACGAACAAAAAAAACAATACTAAAAGACGAGCCGCCATGCAGACACACACACACACACACACACACACACACACCGCTTTGAATCTAATTGTTGTGTGTCTGTACCGGAGGCTGTGGAATCAATATCGCTGAAATGTATTCATGAATCCCAGGGAGTGGGAAGGAATGATTTCTCGAGCGAGAGTGGGAGATGGAGAGACGCAAGAGATTTGCTTTGAGATACACTGCATATTTATTAATATATATATATCTATACACCGTATATAACTATATTAGGGGTGACCTTGACTCGTCAACGATTCAAATATTCGACAGAAAGAGGTTTAGCCGATGTCATCGTCAAACAGTCGAATCATCAGGTTGGGAAAACGTGTGCGTTTGTCACAGCGGGAGATTCCATTGGAAGGAGATAGGGGGGTGCTAACTGAGTGATAACACGTCATTGCTTGACGGAAAAGCCTTAAAGTTATACAATGATTTTTTTGTGGGGGTGGGCGAGCGACTGTCTGCAATCTCTTGCGTTCGTTTTTTCTCTTTCGATAAATGTCCTTAACGTCTGTTTGATAACCCCTTGTGTCATGGCGGCGGCGCGATCCAATAATTCTCTTTTTTTTCCCCGTAGAGCGCATTCTAGTCCGTCTGCTAGGTCACACAATGTCAGGGAGACAAAAAAAGAAAACAACGTTGAAAGTTTGGCAGCATTTTGAAACCATTAAAGATGATCCCAAATACAAGTTCAACGCTAATTGTGTCAACAGCAGCTGTCATATCACTCCACTCGTGTGAGAATTATCCTCTCGGTACTCTGTAGTGCATTTTCGCTGTTCTTTTAAATTTAGCGGTGCCGCATTTGTTCTGTAGATGCTGAAATGCATTCACATGTCGGCTGTTTGCTTCAACATTCTCTCTATCTATCTATCAATGGGGGTTGTATCATGATCGGATGTGAATACTGTGCGTCATCGGAGACTCGGGTACGATTTGTCAACCCCCAGTTCAAAGTTCAATGTCATTACAGCATCTTATACGGTGAGCACCACACCGATACCACTCTGCGTACCAATGCAATATTTGTTAAACCCATACAATTAGTCATGTTTTTATTCGCCGTTTTGAGAGTACATTTGTATGTACTGTATGTCAGCTAGCTATTACGTTAGCTGTAGAAACGTGAGCATCCATGTTTGTTTTTCCGACTTTGTGGCTCGAAGAGAGTGAGACGGCGCGTTTCGATCACGAACAAACAAACGAACGGACACATGCGTCACATGACACGTACGTTCTCCGACATCTCCAAGATGGCCAGCACGAAGAAGATGTACTCCTGTCCGCTCTGCAGCTGCTTGTTCTCAAAGTCGCCGTAGGCCTTGGCGTCGCCCAGCTTGAACTCGGCGGGCAGGTCCTTGAAGTGGGCGGCGACGTAGGCCCGGGGCTCCGCCTGCCGCTGGAACCGCAGTCCTCGACTCGTCCGGTTGATCTCCTTCAGCAGCTGAAGGAGAAAACAAAATTCAAATCAAATTCAGTTGAACATGAATCCAGCGTTTTTGCGGCGACTTCACAAATTTTGATTGTGACGTCCTCAGCCAACACTTGGAGATTATCGCTTTCGGATTAAAGGTGCTGTGAGTAAGAATCATGAATCTGTTCAGGGACTACATGTAGGATTTTACATCTCTTTAAATCGCCAGTTTGTGAGCAGGTTGTGGTTGAAGTTAAAACATGAGAGCTTCCCCGACTCTCTCTGTTGCGTAGAACAGCTTTTGGGTGATTTCTCTTATATTTGAGTCGGGTCGGTTTTCGTGGGAAAAAGGAACAAAGTGACATGTAAGCGTGGATAATTAATTATTGTCTCAACCCACGGAGCTCAGAATGCACCTCTGATTCTTACATATAGTACCTTTAAAGCATATATACCGAAACTACACTATATATCCCAACAGTTTATGAAACTATACATTCATATTGCATAATGGATTGCATGCAGTCAAATATAGTATACAACAAGAAGCGTCAGAGTGTCAGGGCGCGTTATAGGCTAATATGTATCCACAGTCTATTTATGTGGAGACAGTGTGCAGACCAACAAGCTGGCATAGCCATCACTTCAGTTTTACACAAACACAGCACCTAGAACTAGTCTATCACAGTACACTGTGCACCTTCGGTGAATGTGTGTGTGTGTTTGTGTGTGTGCGCGGCCATGTGAATGACTGCAGTGTGCCTGTGTGTGTGTGTGTGTGTATTGTGTGCACTGTTTTTTGCTCTGGGCCTGTAGGTCCTCAATCAATGTCTTCAATCATTTCCCCTGTCAACACAGTTAAATCCAGCTGCCCTTGGGTGGGCGGCAAAAAAAATAAAAACCCAGTGAAAAGGTGAGTGCTGATATTGACAAACAAATAAATTCCGACAGCCTGACTCCTTTTTCTTTCAGGCAGCCGGTCAAGGTCCGCAGACACGGTTCGCTGGGAGGCAGCTGCCGTAAACACCCAGAGGTGTGGATGGGACGCGGTCTTTATCATACATGACACTTCCTACAGGATCTGTGCGTGTGTGTGTGTGTGTGTGTGTGTGTGTGTGTGTGTGCGGGGGGATTGTAGTTTATCTTGAGAGTTGTAGTTTTGAGAGTTGTAGTTTTTAGTGGAATACTGTACAAATTAGCCGGTTTGAAAAAAACAACGTGATTACGTGGTCGTTTTTCCGGATGCACTATTGCCCTTCAAGTACGAGTCACGATGCGTACCTACCTTCGTAACGTACCGCGTTTTGGTCGTATGTTAAAAGCGCCATTGTCTGTTTAACACATTCATGGCTTTGCATGACGATGCTCGGATTAAATATATATAGAGATATATATATATCTATATGCATAATCATAATACATGGGGCACTTGCCACATCGTTCCAAAGAGCTGCATTCACATTCGAGCACACATACGACACGCGTACACACATCGGCCGGCGAATTATCTCGGGGCGCTGAAATAGAAAAGTTGCCGAGGACTTTTGTCGAGGTTCGCATAACAACCAGCGGCTTTAGCCTCTCCTCCCCCTGTTCTTCTTCTTCTTCCTCCTCGCCCCAGGTATGAGTGCGCTGACGTAAAAAAGAAAAAAAAAAAGACCTGATGCAGCTCTCCAGGTAATTACCCACCAGACGGGTGGGAGGTGGGAGGTGGGTGCTGGGTGCTGGCTGCTGGGAGCGTGCGCCACGGACCCTACTTCACCGCTACTCCACCGCTACTCCACGTCGTTCCATGCGAGGGAAATGGCTCTCTGCTGCTATTTGCGGCAATCAGAGAGGCCTCCCTCTCACATGCCTCCTCCCCCCGATCCCCCTCCCCAAACCCCCCACCAACCCCACCGCATGTCGAAAAGTAAGATCTCTACTTTGCATCCACGCCACTCGAACGTCGGGGGGGGGGGGATGGGGGAGAGTAGAACGCACGCGGCGCCATAATAACATGTAAATGGATGGTTTTGTTTCAGGGCTTTTCAGTTGTTTTCTTCCCCCCGTGTTTTTCCCGCCACCGTGTCGAACGGCGGCCATAAAGAACCTACCTCCTCCAGGTTCATCTCGTCCGGGTTGTCCCAGGGCTTGAAGAACTTGCCCGTGCGCTGTTTCTTCAGTGGCACCACCACGATGTAGTATCCCCTGCACACCACACACACACACACACACACAAACCACGCCACGTATTGACATCTTTGTCATTGTCTGTTCTGTTTGCCGCCGTCTGCCTTCCTTCTCAGCCAATCACATCGCAGCAGACTGCAGGCTAAGTCACCGCAGACGGTCTGCGACGCAGACAATGGGAATTGTTCGTTCGGAGCAAATTGTAACGCTTTGGGAGGACATGCCGCAACACAACACACCGTCTGTTTGTCTAACAAAGAGTAGGTGGCCTTAGTGGATGAGAGAGGGAGGGAGGGAGAGAGGGAGGGAGAGCGAGAGAGAGATCAGGGAGGGAAAAAAACAAAGCTAATATATTAGCATTATGCTCACAGAACTCAGGGACCACTCTTTCATCTCAAAGAGCCCCACAGTGTGCTAATTAGGACGGGCCCTTGATGTGCACGGGAGAAAGACGGAATTAAAACGGATTTCTATCCCCTCAGCTGGGACGCCGACGGAGATAATGGTCCTGTCTTTTTTCTTCTTCTTTTTTTGCGTGCGGGGGGGGGGTGGGGGGGTTTCTAGTTGGGCCAAAGCCCTCGCTGGTGTTGGCCAAGCTAGTGCGCTAATTAGCTTAAATCCTGGCTCGGCGGAGACACGGCCAAGTGCATCGAGCTAGATACACACACACACACACACACACACACACAAAACTAAACCGAAAAGAAACCCAGAGATGGACTCAAAGTGGCAGTTTGGAGTCCAGTGTGCGAGGCCCTGAGGTTCGACTGTAACAGACGTCACAGGGCTCAGTCGTCATCTGGCCGGTGGCTTAAAGTGATGAGTTACTGTACATTGTCTTAAAATGCGTACATGAGGTGGGCCAGCCCCGGTCAGGTCACTGTCCAGCCGACCACTGAACAATACATCATTTGATTGATCTTCTACCACAATGGCCGTTCTTCTGGAATCAATGACTTCCTTTAACCAGGCACAATTACGAGTAAATGGCCACCCAATTACGACACTTTATTGGTGCACCGATTGCAATTACTTAATATGGCCTTGAGTCTAGTGGTACGGGTGTGTGACAACGGTTGGTAGTCTCACCCGTGTCTTGAGCAAGCACGCCCCCCCCGCCCACCTCCTAACCTGCTCATGAACGAATCCAAAACGTTTCACTGGAATGTGTCACAATTTAAAAAATATATATATGACCGACTGACCACTTAAAAGGTACTATAAGTAGAATCAGTGCATTCCTGAGCTCCCGTGGGTTGAGACAATAACAATCAGAAACTAATGTAGTTCTAGCAGGTTGTGGTTGAAGTTAAAACATGAGAGCTTCCCCGACTCTCTCTGTTGGGCAGAACAGCTTTTGGTGATTCCTCTTATATTTGAGTCGGAAAAATGGAACGAAGTGGCATGTAAGTGTGGATAATTATGATTAGAACTAATATTAGTTTCTCATTGTGATTGTCTCAACCCACGGAGCTCAGAATGCACTGATTATTACATAAAGTACCTTTAAAGGGGCCCTATTATACCAGCAGGTATGAGTGTGATTTAGCCATTATATGAGTGAATACGTCGCTTTGGATAAAGGCCCTACATTTCAATGTAAATGGCTGTTAAAGGGGCCCTATTATACCAGCAGGTGTGAGTGTGATTTAGCCATTACAAGCCGTTTTCAAAAATATCATGTGACAAAAAAGTGCCATTGTGACGTTGTGACATCACAAGTGGGCATGTCCACCTTAGATGTACTGTATGCTGACTAGATCAGCCTACCAGTTGGTACAGTCCACTGGGTAGGCCGGTAGTCTGTTCTCGTCATCATACAGTACATACACGTATCTGTAAACACTCCCCACTTGTGATGTCACTACGCCACAATGACGAATTTTAGTCACATGACAAATTTGAATTTTACAGCTTGTGACACTCACACTGCTGGTATAATACGGCCCCCTTTTTTTTTCATCCGGAGTCCTGGCCAGGCGTAAAGTTGGTATCTGTAATGCTTACATTTACTTTACATTAACATTTACATTTAAATGTACAGTCACCACGTCCTTTTTCCCCCGCTCACCTGACTTTCTCGGTGGTCAGCACGGGGGGCAGCTGGACGGTCACCATGCCGTCCGAGTCGGTCTTGCCGATGAGGTAGGGCTTGGTGCGCAGGGATGTCCGGCGCCGTCATGGTGGAGACCCGGTGCTGCAGTCCGCCGGCACTGTTGCCGCGGTTGGTGAGCAGAAGGAGTACTGGGTCTCCGGCTGCAGGCCCGTGAATCAGCTTCTGCGTGATCTTGCCGTCCACCTCCACGCTCTGGCCGTTGTCGTACAGGATCTGTGTGTGTGTGTGTGTGTGTGTGTGTGTATGGGGGAGAATTGTGGTTTTTTATGAGAACGCTCCACGTAGAGGATGTTGGAGTTGTTGAATACGATAGAAATGTGCCTGTTTGAGCGGTTTCTGGACAATATTTAGTTTTTGTTAATTGATCTCCAAATAGTAAATATACATACATTTGCATGAAGCAACCACATTCTGTCCACTCCCATGTTGATAAGAGTTACTTAGTTTACAGTTTCATTTTTATATTTATTTTTATATTTATATATTTACTTACTTATTCACTGTAAATTTGTACATTTGTTATTTAATGTCATTTTTATTATGCTATTGTTTATTATTCTATTGCAATGCAACCTCTGGCACAAGAATTTCCTTGGGTATTAATAAAGTTTTATCTTTATCCTTATCATTTTGAACAAATAAAAAAACGTGTGATTAATTAGCAATTAACTATGGACACCCTTGCAATTAATCATGATTAAATATCGCCGTGCGGTCCGCCGACCGGACAGAGCCGCTGACTCACGGTGAAGGGCTGTGCGGGGTTGTAGTTGTCCGGGATCTCCCAGGTGAGCAGCACCGACGTCTTGGTGGCCGCCTTCACGTGGAAGTTTTTTGCGAACACTGCTAAAAGGAACGGGGGGGCAGGAGATTTAGACACACGCAAGTCGTCGCACCGCGCGCACACGCAACTTTGGCGGTCACCCGACCGAGGATGGCCTCTCACCCCCCCACCCAACCACACCCCCCATGCTTACCTGAGCACGAACCCCTGTCTGAAACACAGCGGGCGTTTTCAGCACTATATTAAAACCCCCAAACCCCCCCCCCCCCCCCCCCGCCGCCTTCTTACCTGCTGACCAACGACTTCGGTGCGTATAAAACGAATGGCTGACCTTTGCTTGGCTGACAACACGACACAAGGGGACAACACATACTTACTTTATGCTTTTGGTTTCAATCTGGGGTTGTTGTTTTTTTTTTTGTTTGTTTGCAGTGCGACTAAATACAGAATAAAACGGGCAGGGTGGGGCTTGCTTCCCCTCCTCTCCTCCCCAACGCCCCCCCCCCCCAAGTCGTTTTTGTAGAGATGGCTGCTTTTTCTCCTGAGACTAGACTTGGCGCAAGGGCGAGCTGGTTCAAAAGAAAGGGTGGAGGAGTGAAGAAGAAAGAGGAGGAGGAGGGAGGAGGAGGAGAGGGGGGAGGGGCGGGGCGGGGCAGGGGGTGGAGTTGGAGGGGTGGGGGGGGGGTTTAGTCTTTTCAGGAATGGTCCTACCTTGATCCAGGGGCTGCGTTCTGAATTGCACACTGGGGCTATAGGGGCCGGAGCCCTTGCTGGTGAAGGCACACATTTTGATATCGTATGTGGTGTCGGGCCGGAGGCCGTCGAGGACCACGGCCGACTCGGGCGCCGTGATGAAGAGCTCCGAGGGGCTCCGCGGGCTGTTGATGTCCTTGTACTGCAGCGCGTACTTCACCACGTTGCCGTTGCGCTCCGCCAGCAGCACGGGTCTCCAGCTCACCTGCACGGTGGTGGTGGCGGCGCCCTCCGCGGCGATGGCCTGCGGGTAGCCGCCGGGCACGTCCTCGTTGGTGGTCACCTCCTTGACCGTCTCCTCGCCGAAGCCCACCTTGTTGCGGGCCGACAGGCGGAAGGTGTACGAGGCGCCTTGTGGATCTCCTTGGTGGTGTAGTGGTTCTCGCGCTCGGGGAACTCGATCACCGTCAACGGGTCCACGTCCTTGCGGCCGAAGCGCAGGCGGTAGCCCTGCAGGGGGCCGTGGGTGACGGCCGGCGGGTGCCACTGCAGGAGCGCCGTGCCCATGTGGTGGTGCTGACCATGAGCCGGGGTTTGTCGGGAACTGGGAACGGAGAAGCGGAGAGAAAGGTTAATGCAATGCTTGTTGTTGTTGTTGTTAATATCATGTGGAGATGGGATGTTTGCAGATCAGGAATACTGCAGCACTCGGCTGTTCAAATTCAGCCCAGCGGTAATGCGGGTAGGAAATGAGAATGCAGGGTAATTCTAAAGTCCTTAGCTCAGGGTAAGGGGGACAAAAATGTGAAATCATCTGTTATATTTCAGGTGCGCATTTCTCAGTATTTTCATCGATCAGTTTTACATATTTATCATCCGTTTTCAATTCACACAGACATCGTTCTGCAACCATGATCTGGCGCAGTGGCTCAGGAGGTAAGAGCGGTTGTCTGGCAACAGGAAGGTTGCTGGTTCGATCTCCGGGCGCCACCTCCTAGCTAAGCGTCGAGGTGTCCCCCTGAGCAAGACACCACCTAACCCTAACTGCTCCTGATGTGTTGGTTGTTACCTTGCATGGTTGACACCGCCGTCGGTGTATGAATGGGTGAATGTGAGGCGATACTGTAAAGCGCTGTGGATAAAATCCGCGAATCCAGCGAATCCATAGAAAGACAAACGAAAATGACCCCTTTTCTACCTTATATTTTTTACGATGCCCATAATAACCACAATTAGCCACTCAGGCAGCACACATGACATTTCTCTCCTTCACTACATGGGTGGTGTCTATATGCGCGGTGAACCCAAAAGGTTGCGTTCAGCGCAGCCGCCACCCACCTGCCCCAGTGGTTGTGATGAGCTTGGGTTTGCTGCGGGCTCCGTCGCCTTTCGTGGTGTAGGCGGTGACGGCCACCGAGTAGGTGGTCTCAGCCTGCAGCTCTGTGATGACCATTTCCTGTGGAGGCAGGAAATGGAGAAAAAAAAAAAAGCGCTTTTTAGAACCTATAGCTGGTTGCTCCAAGAATCTTGTGTCGGGTTTTATTGTCTTAAAATGTCCTCTCAAAAGGGTAAATAATAAAATAGATCTATTCTATGCTATTTGAAGGATATTAGAAGTAATAGAGCAGCGCATTGGATGGTTCTGTCCGATAGTTTGTGATTAAGAGGGAAAAAAAACCAAGTTTAACAAGATAGTTTCTTCACATCTATTTAAAAAATGACTAACATCTGCGATTGAACAGCTGCGGTTTCGAGGTGAGTGTTAATTTAACAGTCTTTGAGCAAGAAGTAAATAACCATCTGTCTGTGTTACAGTGGCTGGAACACAGCGCAGTGATTATGAATAGCCCCGTCTTGTTCCGAGCCTAGAGCCGCGTGACGCTTCATAGGAAAACAGGTTACAAAGGTAGCAGAGCCAGAATAATAATAATAATCATAATGACATAATCACAATAATAGTACGTTCAGATATGTATCCACTCACATGTTCAGTTGAGTCATCGTATTCCCACTGGTTCCGCAGAGAAAAAGAGAGCAAAATCAAAGATTGGTACGGTAGATAAAAATGCGTTTTACACGCAGATGAGCGAATTATTCTGAAGACGTTGAAAACAACCTTCAGTGTAAAACACAGACATGATCAATACGTCCAATTGGATTGCCACGACGCATGTCGAGTAACATTAACAAGTCATTCGCATCATTCCTCGATCATCAATCATTTTTGACTTTGGAGAGAACGTGACGACACACACAGGACAACAGCTAACGGCTAACTTTCTGCACAGACGACTTGGGACTGCGGCTGTTGGGGGGGACTTTGAGTCAAGGTGAGGCACGTGGAGGGAAGAGAGACAAAGAGACACAGAGGGACAGAGAGAGAGTGTTTGTTTGTGTGTGTGTGTGTGTGTGTGTGTGTGCACATGTGTGTGTGTGTGTGTGTGTGTGTGTGTGTGTGTGTGTGTGTGTGTGTGTGCAGTGTCTGAGAGAGAGAGATGAGGCAGCTGGCTGAGGAGGAGGAGGAGGAGGAGGAGGAGAAGGAGGGCGGCGCTACTATACCTGGGCGTCATCGATCAACATGTCCTTGATGACTGGCTGTCCCACGGGCTCCCCATTAAGCATCCTGACATAGTGCACCTGGTACCCTCGGATCTGACCGTGCTGCTTGGTGGGCATGGGCGAGCGCCACATCACTTTAATTGACGAGGCGTTGACAGCCTCCACCTCAACTTTACGAGGCGGCCCGCTGGGTACTGGAGGAGGAACACCATGGGATGATAAGAGAAGAGAGGTCACAATTATAGAAACCCCGCCCCCACCGCCCACCGCCAACCCCACCCACCCCCCTCCCCCTCCCGCCTTTCCACCTCGCTTTCAAAAATGTGGGCGGGGCTTACGTGCGGCGGAAGGGGGTCAAAAATTTGACAGTGCGGCTAACCCGCACCCATCATCGCTTATGTTTTGATCAATTTTTCAACAATGGCAAGGAAAAAGTAAAAGCGACGCCAAAGGCAGGTAGGTCTGACACCAATCTTGAGATACTACAAAAAAATGATTAGTGGAGTTTTAAAAACATGGAATAAAAATGTTTGGTCAAAATAGAAAAAAAATGAAGCCAAAGTTGGGCGCTTCAAATGTTTGAAGCGCAGCAAGAATTTTGGCTATGAAGGGCAAGGGGGGAAAAATGGATTCAAAGTGATTATATTTTGCATGAGGAAAAACATTTTCAAAAAAATTGGCCTTCAAACAAAATTCCTTCCAACTTGTCTTATTTCCACTGTCCAGAAAGCACGTTAGCTCCTACAAAAAGCCAAAAACCTACAGAAAAATTTAAATTGTAGCTTCCAACATTTTAGCAAAAAATTTGTATCGGACAAAAAAAAAAAAAAGACAGTGTAGACGGGGAAGTTAGAGGCCTGTGGATCAAAAAGCCGTACCATTTGTTGAAATTGATTTGAGTTGAAAAAATTTGTAAAAAAGTATTAAAAAAACAAGACAAAAAGCTAATTCCAAGTGGGAATTGATTTGAAATGTCTCAAGTGTTAGTCATATTAAAAGCAGCCAGAGGGGGGGGTTAGAGAGGAGAAGGAAAACTGTAGATTAGCGGGCGAAGGCGATTAGTATTTGCCAAAGCGAGGGAGTGGGTTAAAAACGACGACTTTTTGCAGCCGGCGGCCTTGTCGGGTGAAAAGCGGCACACATACCGTCCTCCTCCGTCCGTACGAGCCGGGGCAAGCTCTGCGGTCCCGCGCCGACGTCCGTGTGGGCCGTGACGGTAATGCGGTACTCCATCCACTTCTCCAGGCGCTCCAAAAGGTACCTGGAGGTTTCCGGGGGAATGTCCGAGGTGTTTTGCGCGGCGGAGTCCGCGCCGCCGAGCGCCGTGTACTGCACCGTGTACTTGGTGATGATGCCGTTCTGAGACTCGATGGGCGGCGGCTGCCACACCACCATGATGCTGGTGGAGCTGGGGCTGTGGCACGTGACGTCTTGCGGAGAACCCGAGGGCTCTGATCGGTCCCATTTGTCGTCCGAGAGGTTCCAGAGTGTTCCGTTTCCATTTCCGTTGGGTATTGTGGTTTTTTTGGGGGGGAGGGGGGCATTTTGTGTTGAGGGGACGTTGACATTTTTTTGGGGGGTTGGGGGTTTGGGAGGAGGTAGGGGCAGGGTTGGGATGACGGTGGTGGTGGTGGTGGTGATGATGAATTTAAAGAAAAAAAAGGAAACAAAATAAAACAAAATGAGGAAAAAAGCACAAACACGTGCGGAAAATGCATTTGACGTCAAATGGGATAATCGCAAATAAAGTTCAAAGGAAACAATAAGGACCCACATGAACACACATGAATGATATGCATGACGAATGCATGGATTGTGAATGGACAGCTCTAGAAAATGTAACCTACCTTTGTGAAAAAAATAAAATGATTTGCAATAACTCAATCTGACAATTGATCAAGGTCTAAGATCTGCCCCAAATAATCATGATTCTTTGATAAGTTTAAGCCTCAAATAAATTTAAAATTATAATAATAATAATAATGACAAATTGTGCAAGCAGTTACCATCAATCCAAAAATATAAAGGTTGATGTGTCACTTAATTCAAAGGAAAAATCACCAACCTTTCCGAAGCCTGTTGGTTTGTGGTAAAAGCCTGATTGCGCAACAGAGAACTCCCCAAGAAGACATGACTGAATTAATAGACTCTAAGCACGTTGGCATGCACTGATTTATTTTTTTTTTTTAGCTTGAGCGAACTTCAAGATTTACCTCTGCACCCACATCAAGGAAGACAGTGAGCTCTTTCAACTTGGGATACCTACCTTCCCTCTGCCCTAGTCTTTCACAAGACTTACATTTTTTTGGACGAGCACAGGATTAATTTTGCAAGATACTTCTGTATCCTCTGTCATTTCAGTACAAGTGTTATATTGCATTTGAATATACCCACAATGCAGGACAATACAAATGTAAATACATATATAACCCATCCCTCTCAGTAGCCCCTCCTGTACAAGGAAATCCATCCCGTCTATCGGGTATTAAATGCTAATTTTAACTGAAAGCATCGCACCGAAAGCTTTGCAAGGCTGCAAAGTGTTCAGCGTATTCCCCGTTTTCTGACGTGATGTCAGGAGACAAGGTTTTGGGGGTTTTATTTATAAACCACCCCCCAAAAAAATAAGCCCTTCTGAAACAGGTAGATGACAGTGGGTATTATGGGATCATATAAATAATGCAAGACGCTATATGCCCACGTCAGAAGTGGGGGTTGTCTACGGTAACCTTGCCGCCAGACGTCACGAGGAAGGTCAGGTGTGGAGTGAACGGTGCATGGCCAAGCGGACATCACACAGGGGTTTTTTTTTTACATTTCAAATGCATCACCCCCCTCCCCCCACCCTCATATTTCATTCCTAAAAATGCCTTTTGCTGTAAAGACTGTAAATAGTGTGAATATTCCGATTCTTTCCCTTAAATTGTGATATTTGTGACATTTGTATTGTATTTGTATTTTTTTTAACAGCTTGGCTTTCTGCACATGTAAATTAAGTGATGCATTTGAAAGCAAAGCTCTACATGTATACACACATATACTGTATATGCATGTTGTCCACCGCAGTGGTTTAAACTCTCTTGGGGGGGGGGCCTCCTCATCACCGCGACGTTTTACGAGGTCTGCTGGAGGAAGGAGACCTACGTGTTTGCGGGGTCTCGGCGGAGATCTCGTTGGTGTACGCGCCGTCGCCGTGTTTGCTGCGCGCCGCCAGCTGGAAGGTGTACGTGGTGAAGGGTTTCAAGTCCTTCAGCAGGTACGTGGTGGTGGGCTCGAAGCTGATGCGTTTCTGCAGGGGGGAGGGAGGAAGGGAGGCATTTTTTTGGTCCAGAAGTACGAAGATAGCGGCCTTGAAATAACTTTGTGGTTCACATCAGTTCAGATCACGAGCCTCCTATACCGAGGAAACTATGACGATGAGACCGTCCGTGAAATCACTTGTGAAATGAACAGAGCGATTGCGTGGCGTGTGTGATGAGTCAGCACACGAGTTCACAAAGTTTAGGAGTTTCGACGAAATGCAAACGAAAAGCCACTAGTTACCTCCTCTTTGTCGTCCCGCTTCTTGTACAAGAGTTCGTAGCCGAGGATCTGGTTGTCCTGCCCCGTCTGCGCCGGAGCGATCCACGACAACAGTATGCTGGTCTCCGACTTGGCTTCTCCTTTGAAGTCTGTGGGCTGGGAAGGAACTGGAAAAGCTGGGGAGAGAGTTAGTTGTCTGTTACTCCAAAATGCTGACCAAGAATTCACACCTCAAACCATGTCTGGGTTTAGACCGTATATTAACTTTCAATTTAAAGTGAACCTATCTATTTAAAAGGTCTATTGGTCAATGGTAAATGGATTGCATTTATATCGCGCTTTTATCCACATCGCTTTACAATATTGCCTCACATTCACCCATTCATACACCGACGGCGGTGCCAACCATGCAAGGCAACAGCTAGCTCATTGGGAGCAGTTGAGGTTAGGTGTTCTTGCTCAGGGGACACCTCGACACTTAGCTAGGCGGAGCCAGGGATCGAACCAGCAACCTTCCAGTTGCCAGACAACAACCCGACCTACTGCCTGAGCTACTGCCGCCCCCTCTATTAAATACAAGCATTTGAATTGTGACATTTGATCTACAGTACATCGAGAGACCCTGAGATGGATCCGAGACCGTACCTCCCGTCTTGGCGATGATCTGGAGGTCAGGCGAGAGCGGCCCGTCGCCCACCGAGGTGTAGGCCAGCACCTTGATGTAGTAGGTCTTGTTGGGGATGAGGCCCTGGATGGTGAGGAAGTTGGAGCCGCGCACGATCTGCTTCTCCCACAGGTTGACGTGCTGGTTGGAGTCCATGGTGTAGTACACCCGGTAGCCCATGATCTGCCCGTTGGCCTCCTCCGGCTCGTCCCAGTGGATGACGGCCGTGGTGGCGCTCAGCATGCGGCCCCGGACCTGCCGCGGCGCCGTGCTGGGTGCCTGCTCCGCCGTCTTGGCCTCGATGGCCTCGCTGGGGGGCCCGCGGCCGATGTTGTTCACCGCCACCACGCGGAACTCGTAGTCCGAGTAGGGGCTGAGGCCGCCCACGCTGTAGCGCGTGGTGGCCACGCCGTCGATCTCCTTGTAGGCGTCCTCCGAGGCCTGGGAGCGGTGCTGGATGACGTAGTAGGCCACCGGCTCCGGGTTGCCCGAGTCCCAGGTCAGCGTGATGCTGGTGGCGGTGCGCTCCGTCACCACGGGGACCCCCGGGGACTTGGGCAGCGCTAGGATGGAAATTTGCACAGATTCAACACAGAATTAAATACATTGGAAGCATGCACAAACACTCCATCTGCCCATGACAATATATAATTTTGTATTATTATTATAATTATTATTATTACAAAAATATATATTTTGTGACAATGCAGATTAGTTGACATGTAATTATCAAGTAAATGTGCCAGATGTAGCCATACAGACTATATTTCATCTGCAGTCCCTGGAAAGCTTGGGACCCTGACAAACGTCATCCAAGCTTGAAGAAAATTGCTGAGAAAATCACAAGCTAACACCGCGTCTAGTTACCTCCCCCTGCCCTGCTGGAAACAAAACAACCCAAAAAAAATAAAAAGAGAACCTTGACAGAGTTCCTCGGCGCTATTAATCTAGGGATTTCCTCGTGTTTATCTCCTTAATAATTCAGCAGGTAAATTTATGGCTTTAATTCCCCCACCCCCCCCACCGCCACCACCGCCACCACCACCGCCACCACCACCCACCCCGCAGTGGTAGCACGCTGTGAAATATATCAGGGCGATAGATTGTCTTTATGCACCACCCGAAGCCTGCGTGCGCCTGCTGAGGCCTGCGGAGGCCTGCGGAGGCCTGCTGCCAGACGCGGTTATATTGTGACTAATATCACCGTATTATGGCTGCCGAGGAGAGGAAAAAAACCCCAGACAAAACTAAGCTGGAGTGTGTGCGTGTGTGTGTGTGTGTGTGTGTGTGTGTGGATCATTCTGTCTGGTGTCATGGCACACTTGAACACAAATCGCCGGAGATTTCCCCGGTGCGGTGAAGTTGCCGCCTGGATGTGATTACCGCCCCTGATAAGCGCCGTGTCTTTAAGAGGATACCAAACAATACCCGCTCGGTTTTTTTTTGGTTCGTTTTCTTTCCCCTCCTCCTCCTCCTCCCCTCCTCTTCCTCCTCTCTTCCCACGGGTGAGCTGGAGGAAGCTCTCCAGGCTCAGGGAGAGAGAGAGAGAGATAAGCGTTACGCTAGACTCTCAATCTGGTGAGTAAGACGCGGGGGAGACTGGACCCCGGTGCCAGGACTTGTCGATGGCTTAAGGGGGAGGGGGGCGGGGAAGGTGGGTTGGAGGGGGGGGATCTTCTGCAAATGATTTATCTCAGTGGGAAGGCGCTTTTACTAAAAAAAAAACACCACATCCGATAGAGCCGTGTCCACGAGAGTGTGTGCACACCTCAAACAGACCGTCAAACTCAACTTCCTGTGAGACTTTCGGCTGAAGCTTCGACGTAAAAGACGATTTCTACCCATACCCTTCGTGGCTCCTTTTTGTGGGGCCACTACCCAGCCGAGGGCCCTCCGAAGCAGGTAGGGTAGGGCCAAGGGGATGAAATGAAAGAAGGCCATCGGCCATTTTGCTCAAGGGACCCAGAAGTCTTCATCGACTTTGACGTCCACAGGCATTATATACAATTATAGCATTTTTATTACTCTCTGTACAATGTTCTGCACCAACTTCACAAAAGCACATTCCTTGTTTGCAAAAACTAAGGCAATAAACCTGATGAATAAACAACTGAAGATTTATTTCTATTCACCAAGAGTCCCCACAAGCGGCGAGAAAATGGTTTCCCCACCTGGTCCCTCCCCCCACCGTACAGGTGAATGTTATTTAAAGGTACGGAACCATGAAACAGAATACATCCATTTAACAAAATAACAAATAATACAATAATTCCAAATACAATTATAATTAACAAATATTACTCATATGAGATATGTCCCCGACAGAAGCGGTTTCTGATTCGGATTCGGATTTTTTTTCGCAGAACTTATTGCAGAACTGATTTTTTTTTCGACGCATTTTCCTTCTCACCTTTCACCGTGATCTGTGCCACCGCCTCGATCACCCCCAGCGTGGACATGGCCACGCAGGTGTAGTTGGCCGACTGGCGCACGTCGGTGAGCTCCAGCACGTTGCGTCCGATGGGCATGTCGTCCTCGGGCGTCAGGTCCTCGGCGCCCAGCATCCACTTGACGTAGGGCATGGGCGAGCCCACCGCCACGCACGTGATGTTGACGCTGCCGCCCGGCATTATCTCGTTGTCCGTCGGCGGGATGGAGAAGCGCGGCGGCACCCGGCGGACTGTCGGCGAGACGACGGGACGGGTTTAACGGAGAAGGAAAGACGGGGTAATTCTCGCCCCCCTCGGACTAGCCGCCATCGACGCTAATGCTAACGATTACGTTACGTTCACTTTCACCAGATGATATGTGATTCATTTACCGCTTATATAGTAATGATCATTGGATGAACAGTAACAGTGAAAGAATACATGAATAAAAAACTGTTGTCTCGGACTTGTGACAGGACACCACATAAAACACACGATTGTGACAATCATGCACAAAATATGAGTTGAGCACGACAGCCTTTTGTGTGTATGCGCCCCAATAGATGTGAATGAATGTGTCACACCATATCCTCTCTGTCACATGGACGCACACACACACACACACACACACACACACACAAAAACGTAAACAATGAAGATGTGAACAGCGTATGCATCCGTGCTCATCAGACAAAAAAAGTGGAGACGCATTCCAAATGAATCGGCTTTCAAATCACAAAGAATTCAAAAATCACAAGGAGGAAGGAAGGAAGGAAGGAAGGAACAATGGGCCAAATTGTCGCCTATTTTTAGATCTGGTTTTGTTGCAACCGTGCAAAAAAAACGAAAATGCTATCGTTCACATTTGCACCGACGCAGCACAGCACCCAATGGACAGGGTTCACGGGGGTCAGTAAAAATACGTTTATTTCATTATTTTCTTTTCGCTTTGACAGCTACGGGGTTTGGGAATGCAGAAGTGTTCTGTTTATGGTCACATGGTGTCAACGCCGAGCGCGCTAGGATGCCAGGGCCAAATCGGAGAGGATCACAAAGTGGATATTTAAGGCGTGAGATCAGTGTTACTGCTTATGAATATTCTGTGTTTTCTGTGAAAGGACCATCACGGACCAACGCTCAAATAAGCTTTTAGGTTTTCTGCAGCTGCTGCACGGAACAATCTGCAGACTGATCTTCAAACTTCAAAACAAAACAACGATTTTAAAACTATGGTGAAATCGAGTCCAGGTTGTCTGTGTGCACATTTGATTTTTTAATGTGACTGAAATCTATGTGATTCAAATCGATGTAAATTTTTGGTGGGAACTCTGTACTGCTGCTATTCTTGGCCAGGTCTCCCCTGTAAAAGAGATCTTTGATCTCAATGGGACAAACCTGGCTAAATAAAATGTCAAAATCTGATATATGATGTTGGGATTTCAACCTTATTGGATTCAAAGTGCACAGTGTACGACGTATTTTTTTGCGCCGTCTGTCGACGGTCGGCGCTCGTCTCGACTGGAGCCCGCCAAAACCCTTCTCAAAGGCCCTGTAACACCGAACAGATTGCACCTCTCCAGAGAGGAAATCAACGGCCTAGGAACTCATTGCATTATTAAAAACGACTTTTATCTCCTTCTATATTTAATTAATATCCAATTGGCTTGTGTTCCCCCGCTGATGGAGTGTTCATCCTGTTAATTTGAATATCATTACATTCGTCAAGTATTAACGGTAATGACTCAAACGCATCGTTCTTTCATGACACCCCGCCGTTGAGTCACTCTCATCAGAGGAAGCGTCTTGTTCTCGGGGGAGACGGGGGTAATATCCTCGTCACTCCGCAGGAATTCATTTGTTGTAAAATCGCGTTTAGGGCCCATTTCTACCAGAGTGCACGACGCGTGAGAACATTCTGCGAATGACCCAATTTGAGGTTGTTTCTCTTGCAGTTGTATGCACCGTATATCATTTTGTATTTTAGTTATTGTCATGCGAATGCTAGGCATTGCAAATTATATTTTCAAACATACACATTTTCACATTGCGGGACACATTTTTAGCCCCTTTCCTTATCACAATACTGCCAAACGTAAGTGTGCTGGCGTTCAACAACGTAACCAAGCAGGAACACTGGGCAAGGTGTAAGGGGAAGACAACATTCAACTGGCGGACCATGCAAACAAACAAACACACTCCCCCCCCAACCAACCACCACCACACACACACCCACCCAATTTCCCCAAGAGGAAGTGTTTTTGTGAACATGCAGTGTGTGTGTGTTAAGCGGTCAAGCATTCAGTCAGGGATGGGGAGTGGGTGGCGGGGGGGGGGGGGGTTTCCACCGGGGTGAGACGAACACTGAAATGTGTGACGGCACTTAAAATGATTCAAAGACTGCAACGACTGAGGTAAACACTCAAAAAGGAATAATAATACAAATAAACGATCGGGGCGTGGAGATATGGTCACTTGAATCACATGTTGGAAGATGAAGATGTTTCTTTTTTTTGGTCTCCGTGAAAAACAAATAGTAAAAGGTACCAAAGTTTCAAAAGCACCAACCTTCTCGTAGCTCTGAGGGACGATTAGGGTTTGACGCAGAGCAAAAATTATATCATGGGGAAGGGAAGGAGAAGAAGAAGGGACACACAGAGAGTGAAAAGGCCATCGTCAAGACGCTGTAAAAACCCTCATGAAGGACCCTCTCTTTCAAAACCATTGAGAACTGTGTGGCCATTTCCCGGCCCCTCGTCTGTGAATGTTTACGGTTTAAAAGAGGATCAATCTCATCGAACGAATTTGATTATCTTCCATACCTTTGGATACCCATCTTACACAGGATATGTATATTATTGTATGTAGGACTACGATTTAAAAAATGTAATATTGGTTTTGAAGCTATACTTATTGTGATTGATTTTGTTTTTTAATTACTGAACAAAAATCATTTGAAATAAGGTCGTCCTTCAAGAGGAGAAAAACAAAACAGACATTCTGGAAGGATCTGTTTTACGACTGGGAGGAAGGGACAACATTGCGGGGCATTGTGGTGTTTTCAGTTCACCATTTTCAATTCTCAAAAACCGTCAGGCATGATTAGTAGGTAAAAGTCAACAAGCGGTTAAGTTAAGACTTCGGATAATCGATTAAGAGGAGAAGAGAAAACAATTAGCATCGCAAATAGGTTCAAATCGACACAGGTAGGTTGACGGCAAAAAAAAACTAAACAGGAAAAAACTAACTCCACACCAAACTTACCTTTCGAAACATTTGCTTTGTAGGACGCAACTGAGCGAAACGTGGGTTTGAGGTTCAGACTTGGTTCATTGACTCCACACATCATTCATACTATTCAGTGTTTTAGGTTTTTCACGCAACAACATGTACTTCTTGACTCGCGTGAACCGAGGCTTCCTACCTCGGACATACAGGTTGGCGGGGGCCGAATACCGCGTCCCGTCATTGTTGGTGGCCACACACTCATACTTCCCCTGGTCCGACTCCTCGCTCTGCTCGATCTGCAGGGCCCCTGGTTGAGAATAACAATGGAGATTGGGAGATAATTGGTTACAATCATGGCCGCATCAAAAAAAATTAAGTAAAATGAACATCTGCTTCAAAAGGGCGATTATCCCTTGATTTATTTTTCCTTTTCCTTTCGCTCTGCCCAATTAAAACTTGGCACTGTGGCGGTATAAAGGGAAATGTCGAGAAATCGTTGAATCCTGACCACCCTGAGATGCATATCTTAAAGAGTTACCAATTAATTGTTTCGCATGTTGGGAATTCACATATCTGTTTCAAGTCCTAAGTGATTTTAAGTTAACTTATTCCACTGAAGAATTTCCTCTGTTCACATGAGGTTGAGCTTGGAGGCTGCAAACCTCACTTCAAGAGAGACTTTCCTGTGAACAAGGCTGGAGTGACTATGTGAATAAATGCATATATATGAACACTAACAATACTTGTGCGTTTAAATGTACCTCTTTTCCAAGAGAAAAAAAGAATATAGCAGGATCTATGACATCCTAAATCATCCTAATGCCTTCTATGTGTGCGTTATGCATGTTAAGATAATAATTATAGATGCTCAATAAATTGGATTTCACTTGAGGTAACGGGGCGAGACCTACAATATACAACATATCACTGGACTGGTCAATATGGGGATGGGTGATACTGCTTCAGGGAAGCATGGATCAAAGAAAAGAGGTTTACAGTATAAGAAAGCAGCATAAAAAAGGGAGGACAATTGAAAGAAAGAAAGAATTTAGGTATGGGCTTAGCATATTCAATCACATGTGACTCTGTAATAAGTCATCTAAATTTGGGACTTCTCGTTTGGTGAAGTGACTATTCAAAAATGCAGCGTTGTAGAAAAAAATTGGTCAAAAAAAGCTGCTATATATATGTTTACAAAAAATATATATATATTCGAAAGTTTTTGTATAAAGCGAAACCAATCGATAACCCTCCGTGACAAAAGTTTGGACATGCACATCTTCCCAAACAGCAAGAGGTGTATGTCGGCACAACTTACAACCTTCTGACAACCCTTAGCTGAAAAATAAAATGCAATTGAATTAGAAGACAAAATTCAAAATGTCGGCCAGCGCCCACAAGAAGTCAACCAACCACTGCGTTAGCTTGTCAAAGCTACAAAAGACACCCATAAAAATCCACCAATGGGATCCGCAGTGTGGTGTCACATGACCCAAGGGGGGGAAAAATGGCTTTAAATTCACAACTCTCAAACTCCACGCGTCACACGGCAAAAATGGGCCAATCAGGTCCTTCGCCAGCCTCTACTGTAAGCCTTCCCCCAAACCCTGAAGAAAAAAAGTCAAAAAAGTAAAATATTCTCCAAACCCAAGAAAAGTAAGAAAAATTAGGTGTGAAAGAGAAAAAAAGCACCGTAGAGAAACTTTATCAAAAAAGTAGTTGTTTGGGCTTTTTTGTAGAAGGTACAGAAGAGTAAAGCAAAGTAGAGGAAATTAAAAAAAAAATAGTTTGCAAAGATTTGAGAGAAATTATTCTTTGGGGAGGGAAAAAAAGGGCAGAGAAAAGGCAATATTGTCTTCGGCCTGCCTTCAGCGTGCTTCCCACAGCATCTGCGCATACGTTTTGGAGTTGAATAAGAGCAGCTAAGGGGAAAAAAAAGGCTTGGTTGTTTTAGTTGGGACAAAAAGAGGGACACATGATTCGCTTATGGCCGAAAAGAAAACGAAAAAATGGGAAAAAAAGAAAATTGTTTAAAAAAATAACTTGTCATTGGATATGCTTATTTGAGCCATGGCAAGCATATCACAAGTGAGCTGAAGAGGCTCTGGAAAACCAGGTAGAAGGAAACAAAAATGAAAGTAAAAGAAAGCGTAGACATACAAAAATGGAATACGGACTTAAGTCAACGAAACAGAGAGACAGAGAAAAAAAATAGACCTTTATGAACAGAATGGGATTTGGAATTGGTATAAAAACGGGGGGGGACAAAATGGAGGTTGTGATTCGAGTTGAATGGATGGGTTGACAGCAAGAATGAATTTCGTTTTTTTTTTTTTCATTCTGTGAACGTCAGTTCAGCACTCTTACCTCTTATTGGTGTACCACCTGGGTGGATAATATGAATGCAAATAAGATTAGAAAGAAGAAGCATTAGTACGAGAAGATAGGATAGAGGCTGGGGGGGGTTGGGGGGTGTGGGGGCTTTGGAAGAAGAATCAAATTAGATTGAACAGGGCACGTAAATAAAGGTTTCTGGAGAGAGAGAGAGAGAGAGAGAGAGAGAGAGAGGGAGAGAAAGAAGGAAGGGTGAGATAGAGAGAGAAGGAGTTTCTGTACTCTAGTGGTTAAGAAAAAAGAGACAGAATTCATCATAGGAAAACCATAGGTCAGAGAGAGAGAGAGAGAGAGAGAGAGGGGAACTTTTAGCCAACATCGAGGTGCCGCAGGGGAGAGGGGTCGTGGCTGGTCGTGACAAGGTCGTCTGAGGACCAAGCGAGGAGCATTGCTCTATCTATCACACGGGGGGGGTCAAAGACTTTCTGGATTTGCCCATGTGGAGAACAGAAAGAGAGGGGAAGAGTGAGGGAGTGGAGGACGCTCCCTGTTTTAAGATCGACTTCTGCTTACCCACCTGAGCTACGGAGTACCTGGACACACACAACGTTACATACTTCAGAAAGTGTAAGGAGGTGTTAAGAGTAGTAAGTGGGGTCAGTGAGTCAGTGAGTGAAGTGAGTGAGTAGCAGACACACGTGAGAGACATGGCTAACCTTAATCCTAATCCTATTTTCCAGTACAAGCTGAACTACTAAGATAAACTTTAATATCAGGTTATCTGGCCCTAGAGGTGCCCCTTTACTGGTAGTGAGACAAGGCCGGTGGTGGTGGGTTAAGGTGTGTGTGTGTGTGTGTGTGTGTGTGTTTGACTCCCTACCACCGACTGAATTGGCTATTTGTTAACTGTTAGTAAAAATGCATGCCATGCATTTTAATAGTTGTTGGAAAACATGGAAATTAGTGGGAGTGATGTGTGCTTCAGAACTAAGCACTTACCAAAGGATTCTGTAGATTTAAAAATACAGAGAAGAAGAAACACAGCATAAGAAGGGTGATTATATAGCGCTTAGGTCGTTTTTAGTTGGTTAACATGGTTCGTTTTTTAATAGCATCAACTCGGAATTGCGCGTCAAAGTCCCACATTTGTTGTTTTTAAGGTCAAAAGGGTCAAATCTACACAGTTCTGTTGAAAACGAGGAGGAGGGGTTAACACGGGAGAAGACTCAACACAGGGACAACCGGGGTTTGGGAGGACAGGTGGTCAAACATGGAGGAGTCAGGCTGTGACACTTGTGTGAATGTGTTTCCACAAAAACCTCCTAATGGCAAGGTTCTCAGGATTGACAGTAAAATACAGCGACTTAAGTGTCTTAATAATGTTATTTTCCATGTTGACTCCACACAACACAAGTGTTACTTTGGAGGCTAGGCTGTTTCACACAGATTTTGACGTAGAGAATCGTTTCAAAATTGGACAAAAGATGAAAATCGCACACATTCTGTCCAAGTTTGTGTTCGTAAATATTGCCTCGGCAAATGCGTTCTAAGCACATTTTTTTTTTGTTGCACATTTTGCAAGTTCTGAGTGAGTAAAAACAATGAGAGAAATGATGAGGAGAATGAAACCCGCGGCAAAAGAACACACTGCCCAAAGGCAGCGGGGAATCAAACCAACATAAAGAGGCCAACACCTCCCCACTCCCACCCAACACATCCTTCTGAACAAAACATAAAGAAACAAACACACAAATAAAAAAGTTACAGCAGTGAGAAATGAAGAAGAAAGAAAGAAGCAGGACATTTATATAAGAAGGGACAAAGTCTGACAGGACAACACTGGAAGACACGGGGGTCGGGTTGGGGGGGGGGGGTAGGCCGACAAGACACACACACACACACACACACCCACACCAGGACATACATACACGCACACACACACACACACACACACCAGGACATACACACAAGCACACAGATAAGTCGAAGAGAGGAGGACTCAGTGGAAACAATGCCATTACCTACGGAAACCAAAAGCCAAAAACGTTGCAAGTTAAAGTATAACAAGTCGAGGGAACACAAGAGGGAACTAAAAGCAGTAGAGAATACTCAAAGAGTGACGACGACGACAACAACAACAACAACAAGAACAACAACGGCCCCCCAAAAGAACAACAACCGAGAAGCAAAGACTCCCAGATTTGGGATTCCGATTCCCCCAGAGTGCTGCACTGGTCGACGGCGGTGTTAGCGGCGGCTTGGCGGTGACGACCTACCCGATCGGAGCTGCTTAATGCGCCCGTTGTTGTTGGTGGTGTTGACGGGCAGGAAGTCCTTGAACCAGGAGATGTCGGGGTCCGGGTTGCCGCTGGCGGCGCAGAGCATGGTGGCGGTGCGCGTGCGCTCCACCACCTTCAGCTGGGGGCCCATGTCGATGGTGGGGAAGCCGGGGGGCAGCTGGTCCTCTGTAATGCCGGGGTGGGGGTGGTGGAGGAGAGAGACACTGTATAGTTAGCATGGAGTGGTGTGTACGTTAGCTTCGTTGGCGAGAGAAGCGATCACTGGATTTTTTGTATGAGTCAATCGCCCAACTTCCGTGTCGTCGGGTCTCTTGCCTGGACAGTGGTGGACAGTACACATTCATGACTAGAGTAGAGTAAATGGGAAATGGATCGCATACACACCTCAACACTTACAGCTAGGCGGCGGCCGGGGATCGAACCAGAAACCTTTTGCCAGACTATTTTAACTCGCTGACTAGTACCTATATTCTGTATCGGGTCTGTATTGGGTCGCCAGTGGCTCCGGAGGTAGAATGGTGGGAGGTGCTGGTTCGATTCTGCGCCCGTGTTATGCATGGGTAATGTCACACATCGTCAGCTCTTTTTAATAAGCAATATAATGTCCAATTATATGTTGTGTATAATATGTACACACATTGTCCTCTCAATGATGTGCCATGATGAACAGACTGGGGACCAAATGAAGCAAAAACTGGCGGTGGAAACACAGCCCAGGAATGTGCCGACCGTCAGCGTACCAACCTCACGGTGACTCACCGCCGTGGTGACTCCAACCTATTTACTTTTATGGTTCACACTCAGCTGGCTGCTTTCTAAATGACCGTCTAAATAGGCTTAAGTAATTTTTCTATCTGAAGAGGGGCGGGATATTATCTAGCTAGCTCTCTCTCTCCCGACGTTTTATTGCAGCGAAACAAAACAATATAAAAGTCATATAAGCTGCTGTGCAACGTGCATCGCGAATGCGGTGCGATTTTTACATCTATATCTGTTCCCCCGAGCCGATTATGCAAACGCGGCGCACAGAAATATCTCCCATGTATATAACATTGATAGGTTACATTAAAATAACACCCCCGATTCATGCCAAGTGCCAATTAGATTTTTATAGAACCTCTACACTTTCACTGTCGGCTGCCGATATGGTTAACTAAGAACTAGTAGCTTCCCGCGGTGCTTCCTAAACATTGTTTTTATATTTCATTTGCGGTGCCACGCAGTCACTTTGTTGCTGACGTCTTCACGAGGACGCATCGGTTTCTGAAGCATCTCCGAGACGGCGTATCACTGCACTGCACACGGGCCAAATGACAACGGTGGCCCTCGTCCAGGAACGCTCTTGGGAATCTGGCAGGAGAACTGTCTCCCCAAAGATGTTTCAAACTCCATTACAAAAAGGAGTGAACTTTCACCGTTCCCGCCCGTACCTTTGTAAATTCAGTGTTGCGGCCAACTGCCCATTGAACTTGATCGATTGACTTTTTCATGCCTTTCAACATTTTTAATATTGTGATTGTAACGAGGTGCTTTAAATCAAAATAATACAACTAAAACGTCTGTAGATCATTAGAATTTTCTTACCAAAACTGTGGTGTTTCCTGACATAACCGTGCATTGATTAAACATGTGTAATGTAAAGCAGGATCCTATTTGCTGGTGAGCTGTTCGCATGTGTTTGTACAGCTAGAATACATATTTGCAATGCCGAGCAAGGGAACCATTATTCCAATCCTTTATTGGGAGTTGTTCAAGTTACAAACCCCTCTCTCTCTCTCTCTCTCTCTCTCTCTCTCTCTCTCTCTCTCTCTCTCTCTCTCTTCTCTCTCTCTCTCTCTCTCTCTCTCTCTCTCTCTCTCTCTCTCTCTCTCTCTCTCTCTCTCTCTCTCTCTCTCTCTCTCTCTCTCTCTCTCAAATGCTGGTTATGATGTTCCACTCTAACTGTTCACATGTCCACCCACAATAGTGCCATGGGGTTGTTGGGAGGGAGTTTTGACTATTTTAGTCATTTTATTACGTCACTATATGTCACATCAACATCATTAATAGTAAAATTGTAAATTTTCCATTAATGAAATGGGTCTTTTTGAGTAGTCCTCATGATTAGAAAGCAATTCTGATGCATTGCTTTACATTGTCGTCAATACATACGATGGAGGACAACTGCTCGCTACATCCTGAAGCTAACCGCATCGTCGGATTTCTCTTTGGTAAAAAGAACTCCAAAAAGGGCCATAAAAGGACTAATTAATGGAAAGGGCCACTAAATGTGTCCACCAAAAGGGGGGAAATACAGGGAAAGACAGAGGAAAAGACATTAATAGTGCAAAGTAGTTCCCTTTGGCCAACTCAAGGTCAAACAGCAAATTACCAAATGAAATAAACGACAACCTGACCAAACACAATAGCCGCCAGCACGCCTTAATGTCCATTAAGAGCGTAGGTTGGGGCTATTCAGGGATTTAGACATCAGAAAACACATTGTGCCACATAAGGTACTTTGAGAGACGGGCCTTTTTGTGATATTTTGTGAAACACTCATTTCACAACACAGTTTGAGCTACTTAAATCGGCGTGCTGTGGTCGGTGGTGGGTGCGACGGGACGTGAACGGGGGTCAGGTAGTATCAAGATATTTCCAGAACAATCATCTTTTTGTGCCATGTACAGGGCGGGGGGTCCACGATGGAACACGGAGCCCCCCATAGTGGTACACCGCGGAAAAAAAATAAACGTCTCTGGAAGAAAGAAGTGGCTCTGAAACAAATGCTTGCCCGCCATTTTTAAATGACTTGTTTTCCACCGGCCCCCGAGTGCAATTAAACACCACCTCCTCCTCCCTCCGCTCAACACAACGTCATGGCAACGGCCACCCGCCACCTCCGACGTCCCTTAGCCAGCAACAAAGGCTAGCAGCACTCTGCGCTACACATGACAAACAAAAGAATAATGGCCACCTTCCACAACTCGTCTACATATTATTTTTTTTCCTCTTCCTCGCACTCTCGCTCCCCTCTCAAAGCCACATTGCGTTTGGATTAATTAATATTGTCACCAAATGGAACACATTTGCCGACTTCAGCTCCCGCCCGACGTCTCGGCGCCAACCGGCGGGAGCTGCTGCAGCACTTTTCTAACAAGCCGGCGGAAATCAAACGCGGCGCCCTAATGGACATTTAATGTGGAACGCTGGCACGATCACCGGACAGTTTGTTTGCTTTCTTGTGAAATGTTGACTGTTGACAAAACGCGTTGGACGGAAGGGATGGAAATGTGTTAAT